>DWNE01004997.1:0-14485 GCA_018249875.1 Cecropterus toxeus | reverse complement strand
CGGTTATATGTATGTCACATTACTTTTTTTTCAAACGCGGGTGAAACCGCGGGTTCAGCTAGTTACCTCGAATAAAATAGGAGTCACTTCAGATCTATACATTAAACATGTTGTAGTTCGAAAGTGCTTCGATCGGACTACCGAGTACTTGAGGCCAAGGGGCTCCTATGGCATTTTCTATAAAATTGTAGTGCTAAATTCCTATTCACAACAAGGGAAAAGCCTTCAAAAGATATCCGATGCAATAAGATCGACTCCAGATTATGTAACACTTTTACCTATACGGCACCGTGTCGGATCTCGAAACCGTGCCCGATATAAACACTCCGCTGGCCTTTAAAAACGTTGCCTCGCCGTGCCGAGAATTTGCGCCTACGACGTCATCTTTACGAGACGTTGGCTGAACGGTACGAGCTTCCACTCTATTTGTTTGCAACCTTACAAGTCTCTCGTACATTTAATTCAGGATACTGTTAGCTTATTTCTGTTCCAGGATTACAGGGGTAAGTACTAATGTAGTGTATGCAACTAGTCTCGTGCGCACATGCCGCTAGAGGGCGTGCAATTGACGGCGACTGGCGAGAGGGAGGAATGTGTTTGCGCAGTCCGGCCGGTGTGTGTGTTGGCGAGCCTAATGTATTATCATAGTAACCGGGTGATTATTACGACAAGATACGGCGACATTACAACTAGCACAAGATAATAACATATATACAATTAAGTACCTACCTAGTTATGAGTGCCCCTCCACCTACTGTAACTTGAATGAAGTCACGGGTTATTTCTAGTACAGAATACGAGAGAATTTAAGATATAAACGTACGTAATGGGTCGTTATCCCTTTAATATTATGTTAATCCGGTGTCGGTGTAAACCAACCCTCCCCGTCTGCCGAAGACCGGATCGCACAATACATTACTAATATATTTACTGAGGGATTAAGCTACTCATTGTACATGCTGTTTTATGTTCATTTTATTATTTGTTTATTACGGCCTTTTCATTAAGAGAATATTAATTATTAACGAGTCACCGTTTGAATGTTAAATATTGTGTTTAGTCCTGTAAGTAGAATTAGCTAAGTCTCTCTCATCAATTGATTTTTTAGATATTATGAGACATTAATTTTAATGAAAAGAGAGCCAAAATTTGTCAAATATCTTATGTGTAACAAATATCCATGTCACCTGTCACGATTATAATTTATATAAAAGGCTAAAAAAAACTTAAAACATTAAATGTATATTGACTGATAAAAAAATTGAATATTACAAGGGGGAATGACAGGGCGCTGTATGGTGAGTGGAGTGGACATTGATGACCGGATGGTGGGAGGCTCAGACGATTCCCCTCCACGACACTACATATGGTTGATTATAGATGTCTGTAGGTGGCAGTAACCACAAACCCGGTCGACTGCATGTTTTTACTTCTACTACTTACACTACGAAGTTACACTTTAAAAATTGACACATTTTGCTTTACATAATATAATTAATGTTCACTGACAGTGATCTGATATCTACGCCTACCTATATATTGGCGCGGAATATAAAGTATGTATGTAATAAGTTTTCTATCGGATTTCTTCGCTAACGATCGTCTTCCAGACTTGCTGGTAATGATGACTATCATTCGTGAATGTACAGTCGACTACATACATTTATAGAAGGTTTATTCTTTTCTAACGATTGACTGATCATATCGTTTAATAACTGATCCCACCAAAACATTCTGTAAAAAACTAACCAAGTCTCGATTGAACTACTTGTTTAATAATTTAAAATTTAAAAAGTAATTAAATCTAGACAAAGTCGGGCCAAGTCTAAGGTTCCTTACTGCGATTTCTTTATTATGATAGTTAATGTTTCGTGCACTAAAGTACAAAGAATGTTGAGGCTTAAGTCTTATCCAGTAAATATTGAGACTCAATACGCGGACAATAGTCAAGTCAACGGCCAAGTCACGGCATCTATATATAAGTATATCAATGTTTCATAAAGGATCACCCGTATAACACATTCATTGGTGATAAAAATGTAAGCTAGATTTGTACAATTTAAAAAAAATAGACTACGCGAGTTTACTGCAAGAAATCTATTTCAAGAAGATATTTATCGTTTTCGGCTTGGAATACTTTTGTGGAGAACTTTCGTACCATTTCCACATGATTAGGTCCATTTTATACAAGGTTAGAGCATGTTTAGAATCATTCTTATTCGTTAAATTGTGTGACTCTATGCTTTCGTTACTTTTAAGTGTACTTACAAGGTAGTGTAGGATTTTTGCTTGTAACATCATGTACTTAATAAAACATTTTACACTTATGTCTATAACCCGTAGACCTCGGTATCGTGCCATAGATACACATATGTATTTACATGTATTTTTTAAAGTGATCAAACGTGCTATGGTTCGTCTCTGGAGGCACCACCTCCATTATTTGTACTTTATAATAGCAGCGTTAAGCGCGGTGTGTTCTACTTTGAAAGTGTGGTAAAAGTTTCTTGCCGTTGTCGAGGTATGATAACTCAGACCTCTGGTATAGTAAGGCACCTGTTGCCAATCCCAGGCAGGACTCTCATCCTCATTGAGGCTTATTTTATTATTTTCACATGTCCATGAAAAAAAGAGAATATCTAGAGCTAGAGCGTAAACCTACTTTTTAAAATAATTATAGATATTTAACGACAATACACATAATACTGGCTACTTAAACTCTGTAAGGTCACTTCTGACTTTCTTAAAAAATGTAGGTTAAATCAAAACAGTACCGAACATAATTAATTAATTTATGTGAAGGTGGCGGGCGCCCGCGACGACGCTGGGGAAACCAATATTGACGGGACAAGTGGCGCGCCGCGGACGAATTCCCAACGCTTTTCCTCCACTTTTGTCCAATTCTCGCCTCAAGGAAATCACGTATTATTTGCTGCCATTTTTAGAGTTCCCTTTTTCATTTTGTTATCTTTAATCATATCTTAAGAATAGATTCAATTTAGATTTTCTCTTTGTGACTAACTTTAGTAGGTATATTATGTTTTACAATTAAAAAGAATAATACAGGCAGGTAATTCAGAAATCTTGAAGTTGTAATAATCCAATTAATGGATAGCATTTCTACGTGAAGATTGTCATAAAATTAAAACTCAGATGTTGCTAAGAACTAAATGCCTTATTATTTCAATCTGATATACTACGAAAAACATGCACTGTTTCTCTAAATAAATAAATTATGAAGACAGATCAGTAATTCAATTTAATTTGTTTATGAAATAACCCTTAAAAGTTTGTTTTATAATGAATCGCTATAGATTAACAATATATTTGATCAATAACAAAACCTTAGCCTCTGTTCATCGGTTATTAAATAATTGCAAGTG
Source organism: Cecropterus toxeus (assembly GCA_018249875.1). NCBI lineage: Eukaryota > Metazoa > Arthropoda > Insecta > Lepidoptera > Hesperiidae > Cecropterus > Cecropterus toxeus. The sequence continues at coordinate 11,102 of DWNE01004997.1, read as the reverse complement.
AATATTTAAAGTTTAAACCAATTCCATCGCAGAAAGTAGGCAAATTGACTCGAAAAAGTGTCTGTAAAATTTTACATTTGAGTGCCTCTCTAAAGACCGATTGTTATGTTCGAATCGGGAGTTTTATTTGTTCGTGATGGAGCTGGAAGCGAGTCTTGTTCCCTCATGTGAACACCAAACAAATGCGGAGCTCAATTGCGGTAATATTGTTTTTTACAATTCCGCAATATCTTTTTTAAGCATTTTAGTATTTAGTACTAAGAGTGTCACTCTTTTATAACACTTCATAACATTTTATATTCAACTAGCATTTATTTTGTAGAAGGTACTTAAATAACTTTCGAGTAAAGTAATTTCACTTTGGTAGAACTCTTTTAGTTTGCGACCGCTACTTCTAGTTTAGCCCAAAAGCAGTGTTACACGCTATTTAGTTCTGATGTGTAGGCTATAAAACGTACCAAAGAAATGGTCATACATAGGTAAACACACAAACATACATACAAAAAACGTCACCCTCTTTCGGACGCAGTCACGCTTTCTACACTCACGTTTTTACACTTACGCTTTCTACACTCATAGCCACACTAGGATTTTCTCCTGTGTCGTGGGTGCCATGGACTCACAAATACGAATACACAAACACCCAGACCCAGAACATAAATCTAAACTCATCCTTCATATTTCTGTCTGGCCGGGAATCGAACCCGGAACCCACTGACACGTCAGACCGGTATGGTGACCGCTCGGCCACGCGGGTCGCCAAAAGTCATAAGTTCGGATTTTTTTCTCCACTTCAGAACACTCTTCAGAAAGCTTCTACTTCTTATATAAAAATCGATAAGTACCTAAATATGACAAGTCGTACTACTTCAGAATTACTTCTACAAGCTGGTATAATCATTAATATTACCCAATTTCCAGGTAAACGCGCCAACATTTACTATTAATAGATATTAATTAATCAAACCATTAAATCAATCAGTCTACGCGTGTACGTAGCAGGATATTATATATCAGTAATGGCTTAAAGCTATTCAAATTATCACGTCAAGGATTAACACCACAATATAGATAAAACTCTGTTAGCACGCTCACCTGCGTTGCAAGTGACGCCGGTAATATTCCAACGTTGAGCTATATGTAAATGTGACGCATTATAATGTATGATTGAGCCTTGTCGGAGGCCTGTGAACGGCCTATAAAATAAGCGTATATGAAGAGGAGTATAGCGTAAAATAGTAACAAATATTAACCATATAGTCACTAGCATCTGATTTTATGGATATCTTCCTCTTATGTCGACTTCATAAATTGTTATATTTATTTTTTGCTTAAATTAGCTATATTTATATCATGTAATTACGCTACGTCGTATTTATGGAACAAACAGTCAAGGAGACACGTATACTTTTTTAGTAACTTATTTGCCTGGCCAGAGATCAAACCTAAAATTTTGCTTATTTTATTTCCTTATATAAGGTACCTGTTTTCGCTACGGGCCAAGCTCGAAAAACACTAAAGCAATACAATCAAAAACAGTGTCGCAGAGCCAAATCAATGAAATGGGTACAGCTGCCTGAATAGTTCTATGCGAATATCGATACGATGGCAATTTTACTTGTGTGAACTAGAAGTGTGAATGTTTTCACAAATGGACGCAATATCTGTAAAATATATGTGAACGCGTTATTGCAACGAAAGTAGAATAAAATTTAAAAACAGCTTCCATGTTTTAGATTTTTACATATAATTATTCTACTATTAAAAGCCATTGTTGCTTTATGTACTTATTTGTTAAAATTAACTTAACCTAGCCTAACCTAATGCATGGTAAATATTTTTGCTGCATTGTAAAATAATTTTGTGAAGACCTTTCGTAAAGCAAGAATATAGAAATGCAAACATTATCATTTGCTTTATGGTAATGTATCAAAAATAATAAAAAGTAGCCGAAACCAACCTTAAGATGTTATACTATTGATTACTTTTACCAAAATTGAAGAGCTTCTTCTCTTTAATTCATAGAGACATTTGAGCCACTAATATGAGCTAAGATTGTCGAAATATACATTCATTATTCTACGGATCTGATACTTAATGAAACGTTATGGATTATTTATATATAGTTTACAGATTATTAGTTCGCGATATTTTATACCAGTGCGAAGTCTATAATAAAAGAATACGAGTGTTAATAAAATAATAAATGTAGAAAAAATATTTATTACACATTTTTTCCCGTCTACAGACATTGCTATATAAGAGAGACAATAGAGATAGAACCTTAAGATCATAGCTGGACATTTATCTTCTGCCTTTGTTTTGAAAACTTTTACTCTACCAGATTGCGTTATTCAGTAAACAAAGAAGTTAAATAACTTCCCCGAGAGCCGATGCTTTAATTCCATAATATCTAACAGAGGTAGTGGTTTCGTTTAAATTAATAACACGTAGCGATTTTTATTTAATTTATAATAAATATACCAGAGTAACGCTATATACTACATACCTGCAAGTAAAATAAAATCTCTACTTAAGTGTAGATCTAAAGTTGTCGTTATAAATATTGTTTGTTGTCGTATTAGTATCAGATAATTTTTTTTATTATGTTTTTAGTGTATATGTCGAGAGAAGCAGAAATCCATATCCAAAATATTGCCAACAAAGAATATCCCGACACAGCTCTTTCAGGAAAGTAGGACATTTCGGCCATCAATACGACAGCCTTCCTATTTTAAGATAAAGGAGGCATCAGAATGCGGACGTCATCGCGAAGTAACGGAACTGGAAATGTGTCACTACTGAATCAATGGAATGTCCGCGTTCTCCTGAATTATTTCTACTCGTATTTGGGTTTCAGTACGACTCCATTTAGTACGACAAATAATTATTTGTAACCAGTCAATGGAGTCGTACCGTTAATTATATTCACGGTTTGTTTCAACTAGTTCACAGAATCCCAAAATTACTCTTATAATAATTAAAAATAATAATTAAAATTATGATTAATGAACTTGGTATGACGACGCATAGCTCGAGACAATATTCATGTTAATATGTAAATATTTTAAAACAAAGTTAACTTAATCTCATATATTCTTAAGCATATTGATATGAGATTGAGTATGGCGTAAACTACACAGAGTAAAATATAATTCATTTTCGGGTTTAACAATCTTTGAAAAAAATTAATAATCCGAAAAAATGGCAGGTAGTATGGATTAAATGTTTCATTTCATTCTTTATCCTTTCTTTGTAGTAGAAGAACCCTAGAAATTAAGGTGGTCGACAGCGCCTGATTACGAAATGCCGGCTGGCTTACACATGAGGCCACCATCTACGTTCAACAGTGGACTGATGTATGAATGATTAATTTGCATACTCTCCTTAAATTTTAGCAAGGATCAATGACCTATAATATTGAAAGTTCAAACGAATCTGGACCCTGCGTGATACTGGTGTAGCAACCGGATCATGACTTTCTGGACGCATACGGGACAAGCTACCACTGAAAAGCTTCCTTATAAGTTTTCTTACAATTTATCAGCAAAAATGTTAAAAGTAACAGGAAGCGCCCGCGAGCTGAATTTAAAATAGACCTACAATTGACGAACGAGTCCTATGTTCAATGGTTCACTTTATGTTAAGGAGGCTTTATGGAAGAAAGTGTTAAGTAAGTTCCTGTTCGTAAATTCTATATTCATATTCCTTCTTTTGTACGCGAAACGAGTAGGATACTGATGTTGCACATGAAAGTTAGGAGTATTTTTACGTTTATTTATACGCATGGCTATTAGTATGTTCTACGTCGTCATGGTGTCTTTCATTAATTAACTGCATTAACTTAATCAATGTGATTTTTTATTCGCACCTAAATTTCAAAACAAAGTAGAGTAGACAGGTTTGCGGCGGTAAAATAATAAGTGATAAATATCTATCTAATATCTATCTATATGATAAAATGCTAGTAGCGGTGACCGATAATCCACTGACCTTATAAAACTATCTCTTCGCGTCGCTTCCACGATGATTTGACATATTTTAGGATGAAACGGAGACATAATTCAGTCGTAAAATGTATAGGTAATTGTATAGTCTGGCCCAAATCACGCACATTGCCTTAGCCTGTCCCATGTTATCCCAAAGGTAGGGCTTATACGGTACGGCTCACACCGCACTGTGATACGACTCGATAAAACAACGTTTTGTGTAGGTTGGTTGTGACAAACTTGCGATTCTGTTGATTTATTAATAGAAAACAAAACATAACATTTCGAACATTTGAGTGTAAACAAATGAGCCGACCATCTAATGTTGTTCTTGAATCTCTGTCAAATACATCAAACACTTGGAGCTAGAGTCCTTCTTATCCCAGCTAGGTATATAAACTTTAAATTAAAACAAACTACTCACTACCAAACTAAGGCTTACAAAATTACCGTTAATCATAGAGTAATTACGTTTTGTTTGGTAAACAAATAAAATATAATATAATTATTGCTGAGTTTCTTGCCGGATCTTCTTAGTTCAGGTCATTTTCAGATCCGGTGGTAGTGTAAGAAAAATCACTGTAAATGACAATTTGAAAGTGCCCCCGTAAGCCTATACAAAATAAAGATATTTCATTTCATTTTATTAGATACTAAAGTTACAAGTCGCAAGTTTGTCCAACACGTATTTTCTCCGAAACTTTAACCACCCGAAATAAATAAACATAGATTGTTTGCGGACTCTTTACGAGTATAAGCAGAACCACCAGACCATTGTAACCTAAGTATTTCTCTTTGTATATTATTATTACGCTCATTCTTTGTTGTATTTATTTATATAATGTTTGTAATATAATATGTGACTTAAATATGTGGCTTGAATATACGAACTTATTTTCATGTTTGTGCGGAAATACCCCTCAGAAGTAAAGCATAAATTTTCTAGTTCCGTATTATTTTCTATCGTCGAGAACAATGTATTAACGTTGTATAACGACAAATGTGTATAACGACAAATCGGATCACATTTACTGCAAAATATTATTTATTGGCTTTAAGTTACATTGAAATTCTTCAATCATTCTGATATTAAGTATGTACGCGAAAGATTGTGGGAATGAGTATTTATTGCCCTTTCACGCACAGACTAGTAATCAAATTTGGTAGAAACTACAATAAAATAATATGGCGTGGGAATAATAAATAACAAAGCATTTTGTAATTTGACCATAATTATTATGACTATAAATATCAAATAGGTCTCAAAATTTCAAAAATAGTCAAGCACATATTCGGCAATCCGAATATGTGCTTGACGCGAGCTGATCATCTCTGTCATATTTCATAAGTCATGCTTAAAAAGTCGTTGTCGGAAATTTTATTACATTTAAAATAGTACGAGCCGTACCCGATATTATACATGACACGTATATACAGTTAAAAAGAGGTGTTAATCATGAATTTACACAAAAGTTTTACAAAGAGAACACTACGAGCATTACAATAAACATGTAAAAGAATATTGCCGACTGTAACATATATTAACATGTTACTAATACAGTTATGGACTTGACGATAATTAAGAATAAAAATATATTGCTAATCTCAGGCAAAAGGCTATCTTAAAAATTGAAATGTCAAAGAATAGGTTAATTGTACTTAGTTACGAGAACAATAGCAGAGCGTCCGCCCGCCGACACTAACTGCTCTGAATCTACGCGAGTTTATGTTCTACTGGGCTTACTGGGCTTAACGTCGCATCTTCAGAGAGATTAAGGATATCATATTTCATATCGTAAAGCCAGTATGGCAGATTACTAAGATAATGTTATGAACTATACTTATATACTAATCTTGTACTTAATTTATCTTATAATTAAATGTATAATATGATTAAACCATTACATACATAAAGTCGCGGCCGTTCTTTTTTCTAAGTTGTTCAGTCCATAGTTAATACGTAGTTGTTTGGTCACTAGTAATCAGGCTCCCCCATATTGATATGTAGCGAACAAAGACCGCAATTAGAGGGTGGTGGCGGGGAAAGGAACGGGGGCAGTGGAAACAGGGATAACCACAGCGCTAAGGTCTACTAGAATTAACATGCAAGAAATTGTCTAAAATCGTAGACAGTAGAGCTGTTCAGTATTTATGTCTGGCCGAAATACTGAATTAAATAAAAAAGTATAAATTCAAAATATTGACGTTCTGTCACGACTCTTTTCACGTACTCACAAATTTCTCGGTTTTCGGCACGAACGGCTACTATTATTGTTATTTTTGTATGGTGGTCACGGGACCTAGAAGTGGAAGTGCGAAAGGCTGACCGGACACCAAATCCTCTGCACTCAAGAAGGAGGTATTTTTATATATATTCATCTGTATTATCGCCACTGGGACGCAAGAATTTAAATTCGGATTTGGACTACCAGCGACCTAAAATTCATACAAGAGCAGTTCGTAATTCGACTGCGGATGTTCGCCATTTCCAGTTCACCTATCAACAGCAATGAATTGATGTGTTCTCAAAGGATGTCTTCTAATTCGTTCTTACCGTAAATAAAGCAACTACTCGGTATACTTCTCTATTCCATCCTATTGTTCTATATAAAGTTGATCAAAGATTTAATTTTCTATTGGCGACAACGAACATGCAGATAGACCAATAACAAAGATAATATTTTTTTTATATTTTTGCTTAAGCTTTAAAACAGCTAAACCGATTTCCATATATATTTCTTAGGCAAATCTTTCTATTATTATTACTTTTGAAGGAGCACAAATCTATAACAAAATACCCTCGCATATAAAAAATGAACAATCATTATATACTTTTAAGAAAAAAATACGTCAATATATACTTAATGTTTGAATGTTAATTTACGGTAATACGCTATTAATTAAGGAATTATGTAAAACTCAATGTGACAGCGGACTTTGTAAGATTGTTATATTCGTATGTATCTGATGTAAGTGATATTTTTGTCTTTTATGAGAATATCTTTAAACCGTAAACCGATTATTTATATAATTATTTACAAATTTTAATGACTATATTATTTTTTATCATTTCAATACGTTTACATCAATATGCATCACCATGTCTATCAATACAGCACCCGTGGTTTACAAATTATTAATTTGTTGTATGAAGATCTACAACTCCACTCGAAGTTATAACATCAATTAGCTTTATTGATGCTTAAACATGAGGCACTTCTATTGCATTGTAATTCTGTGACAATAATAGTTAAGTATGAAAAGGTGGAAGTTGATTGGGATCGTCTTTGTTGTATGCTAATGAAACAGCTTGAAGGCAAACATCGTATAATTGTACAGTATCTATGGTAATTTGCTTCACAAACAGGAATTCACGGAGGGATACGCAAAACTGCTGAATAGGATACTGAAACAGATTATAGGAGAACAATAATAATACTTTTAAAAGTACTTATCTAATACACCTAGTCAGTTTACAGATTTGTTACAGCGAAGACTAAGTTGGAGTGCTGTGCGTGCCAGAGTTTATGTAAAAGGGATTTTTACGGGATAGTTAATATTATTATTATTGTGAAAATTATATAATATTGATTGTAATATAAAATGGTAGTCGCGTAAAATAATTAGCAAGGAAATTAACATAAGTTTTTTTTTTTTTTATAAATATGAAGTAGCAAACGAGCAAGCATGGACTGCTTGCTCGTTTGCTACCTGATGGTAAGTGGTTACTGCCGCCCATGGACGTTTGTAAGCAACTTCATATACAACAGGGGTTCTATATGAAGTCTATCACAGATGCGTTGCTACTCCCGAGGACTAAGACGGTCGCCTCATATTAAAGTGAGCCGCAACCACACCCTTCCACCGAAATGCAAGAACTTCTTCACGCTAGAAATAGGTGTGGTGGTGGTACTTCCCCGGTCGAACTACATTGGTTCTACCACCTGTCACATTTCTGGTAAAAAGGTATACTAACCCGAGAGCCAGAAAACATTCGTTTTAAGGGTCACACGCCTTGCAAACGACTGCGTTAAGCATTAAGAACGAATATTTGGGTCTGATCTTATAAGGCCTCAAAAATTCGCTCAAAATTGTAGCCGAATTTGCCAAAATTCGCTCAACACCGACGCTTAGACCGACAATCGAATGTTTCGTGGCCGCGCAGTAACGCCTGTTTAGTTATTCATGCGCTCCACATGTATGGTTTTCCAACTCAATGTATTCAGGCATCCACACTCTATACATATTCTATAATTCCTCTTATACATACTAATATAAATGTATGTCCAATGGTAACTTGTTCACATGTAATCAAAACTTGACGAAGGTTCATAAAACTATTTCAGTGCTTTGTGGAAAACATAAATCGAACACTACTTATTTTGTTTGATACGGTCAAGTGATTGGTTCTTTCAGTTCAAATTCACAATAACAATTTTTTTTTAATTTCTTTATTTGCTTTGAATAAAGTTTTTTTACAAAAATGATCTTAAGATAAATATTTTCATCCCATAAGGCATGCAAATATGTCATAGATATATTGGAGTTTATACAACGTAATTAAACAACGGAAATAGTCACTTAGATAGTTTTTTACAATCCCCTTGTCGAAATTATGAATAAGGTGGCTTTAAAACGAGGAGAATTTTAATCTTGGATTCTTTCGTCAAAGAGGAAAATCAAAGAAACGAACAGCTTTAATGAGACAACGTCTTCCAGAGTTGAATGCCTCCTAGTGAACCTTCGGGAGTACAAGCTATTAAATATTCAGACATTGATGGTGGAAATGGGATCATTTATCAAAGTTAACGAAAGACGCAATGTGAAAAAAGGAACATAAGGCTGGAACGTGACACTGATAAATTATTTCTTGCGAGTAATGTTTAAAAACATATACATTGAAACCAGTGAATTGCGAAAACGACCTTTAAAAGTTCAAAGTATGTATACAAAGGTGAGTTTTGTAATTTATATTTCAAGAGGAATGTCTTTTTCATTACATTACGAGCGTCTGCTGGCAACTCTATTCACCAACATTCTAACAAAAAAATTAAGCTAAAAAATATCTAAGAATTTTCTCATGAACATATGATTCTAAATGAGTTATTCAGTTTAGAGCCTGTGCGCGCTGAATTAGCTGTGATTTTTGTGCACAAATAAAATTATTATTTTTATGATAAATACCTTGTCAAACACAGACAAATAACAATAACAGTGATTGTTTTTTCTGTGCTTGTTGTTTACAGATTCAAAGCTCAATAAGCTTCATGATATTAACGGAAACACGTCCCCTAAAGTGGGTGTTGACTTTATTACTACCGAAGAAGGCCTATCATTATTAATTATCCTAAAGTACCAACGTTCCCGGTCTTAAACGTATATAAGATATATATAACTCCCGGACCCTTCTCAAGAAATTATTTAATTAGCCTTTTGTACATTTACAATTGACATAGTTACCAAATTATTATACATGCGATTTTCCTTTGAAGATTACTTAGAACTTTCGAATGCTTGAGTATTAAACTCATGAAGAACTTTTACTTATACACACATACGCACACATTTGGACTTCACTCGACAAAATTAACACTTAAAATAGAAATTAAGTCCTATGTAAATTTGACTCCGGACAAGATAGAATAGTGCTTTATAGAATGATGATCAGTATAATTGTTCAGGGCTCTTCCACGACGTTCAAACTGTAGTACTTTAACGCTTAGTAAGGCTTTTAATAGTGCCAACGGCGACTACTATAGGTTTGACAACTTCAAATCTTCTCATCTTTCAAATAATAATTATTTATCGTAAAGTAAATAAATCTTTTATTTCAGTACCAGTACAAGAATAAGCAAAAGGTTAAATAAATATTTCATTAATCACGAAAAGGGTACACAATCTTTTTCCACAAATTGTGTTTACATTTTTTGAAGTCGGTTAAAAAGCGTTATCTTTAAAGAGAATAAATTACTTTACGTAATAAAAATTAAACAAGATGACTAGAACTTTTGATATAAAAGCAACCTACATTAATGGAAGCATAACAAAGTTATTTCAGAAAGAGTTTTGCGGGAAAACCATATTTTTATGAATATCGAAGAAGCTATCATAAAGTAGCGAGGAAGGTAAGTGAGAAACAACTTCAAATAATACATTGAAAATGGATGTGCCAATTACATACCGTAGTTTTATTTCAGTATATTTTTTCTGTTTACTAAACGTAAGTATTGTAGTTTACTTAAAGTAAAAAAAATATTTCTTACCACTATATCTAAATATATTATCGTGATGTTAATTTTTACTATGACGTAGAAATATGGTAAGTACAAAATTTCTTTATGTAGAAACTTTGAAAATACTACCAATACTAAGCCGCATTTGATATTCATCACAGATACTAATTTTAAATCATTTGCAGCATTTGCTTAACGTAGCCCGACATAAGACTTTAGGCTTACATACTTACGCGTAACTTAGCTTAATCAAGAAACTATAAAGGTTGATATCCTTTCCGAATACAGTCTTTAGAGATTATCTCAAATCTCATATGCAATATCAATAAGCCCCTGTCTGATGGATCATACTGGAAACTTGTGTTGAATGGAGCGTACGAGGTTTCTTCTCCGTTTACAGGTATCCCTGGTTGTTGGCAAGCCTAGACGATATCGATAGTGAAACTCCGTAGTCATTATACGTTTTCTAGAGTTTCTGACTTTCAATGAAAGGCATGTAAATGATCAAGTTATTTTTTATGTACATAATTGTCAAGTTATTTAGTTATTGTTGTGGTTATTGTTATAATTTGTATATATTTAATTGACAAATTAAATTTAAATAAGTTTTATGTGATTTTATGCAATAAAAGTATAAAATTCTAAAAAAATATTAATATTTGAAATATACATAACTTAGTAAATTTTATACACAAATGAGTTTACACAATTGTGGTCCCCGTATTTATAACCGACTTCCAAAAGGAGCAGGTACTCAATTCGTCTGTTTTTTTTATGTTTGATACATCGAAATGGATGGTTACAGTGGACCGATTTTGACATTTTTTTTTTATTTGAAAGGTGTTGCTTACAGTTGGGTCCCATTTTAATTTGGTTCAGT
>DWNE01004996.1:0-14486 GCA_018249875.1 Cecropterus toxeus | reverse complement strand
GTTCATGTAAAAAGCAGCTCCAACTGGCATTGAATTAAGCGTCTACATCCGCCGTTTTACCACTGTGCTATGTTTATTGTAAAAATGTAATAGCTCATGGCTTTAAACGAAACACTTTAAGTAAAGAGCTATAACGCTCATTATTATAACTATATTATATTAGTATATACTATAACGCTCATTGAAATGTATTCTACAAGGTGAAACCTTTACTTAAATGTAAACTTGATAGGTACCTAAATCTTATTACTATGTTAGTCGATGACATTGTAATGAATAATAGTAGTAGTTTTAATTTGATTCTGTCAATTGATTATCACTTTCGTCAAGCATAAAATGTTATATTATTTTGCTATGTAACATAGTAGCTTCCTCACTTGTTAAATGGTCACAACTCATAATGGCTTCACATTTACCTAATCAATCATATAAGCATTGAATCTATACAGAATGAGAACTCTTTAATTCTGAGAAAAAACCAGTGAGAGGGACTCTATGGGTTTATGGGCAAAGGACGAGAAAAAGTCAAATAACCTTTCAACTACATTATTTAGATCATAACAAAGCAATGCAATCTATCTCTATCTATATTTATAAAAACGAATCCCTATTTCTAATTTCGCTAATTCATTTTTTGTTGTGTTTGTTACAGGTACTACAAGTACTACAGTTACTTCAAAAAAAAACGGAAAGTTGCGCAAAAATAAAAATTAAACATATTAAGACCTACCTTTATGGCGTTTGACTAAACTGTCCGTTTTACCAATTCGAATTCAAAATTTATACTTAAGACAAGACAAAGTCTGTTCGGTTAATGTTATTATAATGCAGACAAAAGTTTGACGGTGATGGAGCCTCAAAGGAACATAACACGCTTGTCATCAACACTGAGGATAAAAACTATCTATGAACTTTTAAAAGTTATTTGGTCTAGTCTAAGCATTATATTCCTAAAAGTCAATTATGTAAGGAGCAAATAGAGCAATCAACTACGAATGAATTGTGAATGAAAACATCTCAATCTACTGACAGAACGTTATTGACTTGGACTCACGGTCGATCAGAACAATCATCGTCGTAGAATAAGTATGGTATGGTTTCAAATAAAATTAATACACATAAACTGATTACATAATATCAAATTATTTAAAAGTACATATTAACGCTAAATTATTAGTTACTTATTTATCTTAGAAATGATAAATTTTCTATAACAATGTTCGAACAATATCGGACGTATTAGTTGGCCTAAGAAGCTTAATGTTTCAAATAAATGTAAAATATTTGTAAGGAACCTCATAATTGTAAGAAAGTAATTACGTATTGCTGAATAATGTTTTTTTTTTTCTATAAATGTAGAAATAGGTATGGTTTGCGTTCAAAGTTGGTAGTAGTTAGCCGAAAACCACATTCTTCACTGTTGTAGAGGTTGTGGTTGTTGGCTCACTTATACTCTAAAATAGTATAATATCATCCGTCACTTCAATCTAAAAAAATAAGAAATGTTCTTAGATTTGTAATCAATCATATTTAATTTATTTTTACTACAAATTCTAAGGTACAAGGTACGAATCCGGTTTTGCAATTTCTTCGTTATTTCTCCAAACTGGTATTTTATAATACTACTGTACAAACAGTCATCTTTAAAGGGTCGTGGCTAAGATCAATAACATTGTAATCAATTTAATAAACAACAAACAATACTTAATTATTACTTACATAAGACAGCAATAAAGATGATCGATGGGAACTAGGAAGACTAACATTGCTCGGCGCTCTTTCGAGGCGTGTGTTCGAATCAACATTACATCTATTGATTACGCAAATGGCCTTTGACCCCCAGTATCCACTACTGCTGCTTCGGTATCGTATCAATTATATCAGTAGGAAATACATTTAGATGAACATGGTCTCATTATGTCGATATCGATCCGATGCGCTGCGAAACGATCGCAAACTTTGATACGAGTAAAAGCCTTGCTTTAAAGCTTAAGAGGGGCGAGTCGAAAGCCATCATGGGCAGTGACAAGCGAAGATTGTTCTACCGATAGGTCAGTAAATGTATGGGATTTGTGGATTTCTCGCTCTATGTAACTGCTTCTGACATTCCTAAGAATGCAAATATACCGTTGAAGTAAAATATTGAACATTGTCAGATTGAATTTGTCATCGATTGTTGAAAATGATTTGTCCAATCCGAAATAGAAAATCAACGTTTTAAGCATGACGTGAAAGAAAGTAAAGAGGTTTCGATGTTGAAAGTACCTAGGACTATTTCTGTCTATTTCTCTTTTTCACAAAAACAGCGCTTTTAACGATATAACGACTTTTTGATCACCAAGAAATAGGTACAATTCAGAAAACTTTAATGCTGAATTTTATTGATTTTACAACCATAGCTTAGTTAATTTCATTAGGGTACATTTTGCAAAATATCCATAAGCGAGCATTCAAGTCATCGCGCAATCGTTTGCACGATCGTAATAGGACAAGTTAGCCAGGTACCCACGTAACATTGATTCTGCTAGTCTTGACTTTTGACCTCGCACCGTACTACCGGAACTCAGTTAAACAGTTTTTGATTGGCAATTGGCTTCGCCTGACACTAGTTTGTACCGTTACCAATAGGACACGGCCGATAGCTATCGTACAACATTATCTTGGATTTTCAATTCATTTGCGTGTTAGGTTTTGTGTCGATCAACGATATCTTGAGTGGGTTCTTGTTTGTCTGTTTTGTATCAGCCGTTGAGATCAGTTTCCGATAATACTGCAATGTTTCGATTTGTAGTATCAGCTTCTGATTTATTTTAGTAACACTTCAAGTTTGAATAGACTTTTTTAAAATTGAAGTAGAAACGAGTTCAACCGTGATGGTGTGTGGCTGTAATACGAGGACTTTTTAATCAGCCCCATCAAGTCTTACTTCAGGTCAGCCATAAATGCGTTGCTACTCATGAAGATATAGAAATTTAGTATACCTCATGTAAGTCTTTCTCCCTTCAAACTACAAATTAACGAAATACTAACTAATATGAATCGGAAAAGGTTTGACTGTTGTATTTCCAAAGTAGAATCACGAAGAGTTAATATTACTACTGCACCGCCTTTGATAAGTACAAATGACCTGTACGAATAAATTGTTTTAACATCACGACACGGATTTGTTGAGCCATGATGTTCTCGTGAGTTACATCTAGATCCATTGTACGTCGAATGTCATATGAAAGTAACTTTCATTTTTTATCTTTGTCTTTCTTAACGTTCGCTGCATCATCATCTATAGACCGTAATGGGCGCCGTCCTTATATAGGACGGTATTGATGGTGATAGTTCCGTCAATTTAGTGTTTCGCTATTTCTAGCGCTTCTATATAAAATGACTAAGATAAAGCTTGGTTAAGAGTATAATATGTACTTAATAACCATTAAAGAAACATTGGAATAATGTAAGTTTAATGTGTATATCTGTATATCTGCTTATCTGCATCATCGCCAATAAATAATGGAAGAACCAATTTTATTTCTTACTTTTTCTTTTCTTTAAATGTGATTTGTTATTTTTTTCTTCGTTATAATTAAAGATAATTTTATCCAAGAGTTTAAAGATCAACACCACTTCTCTAAATGGCGTACACAAGATTCTTCACTTTCGATTCAAGATTTTTTATTTAATGACATCACGTTATATATATTAAATTCGCTGTCAGTTCAATCACTCTTACTTACGGAAACTGCGTGTTACGTTAAGTTGCTTCGTTTACCGCTTCGAGTTTATCGACACGATAGATTTTCATTTTCTCCCATAAACACCCAATAACCCACTTGACCTGTCCATGTACGTAGAGAAACTAGTTGACTTCCTTTGTGCGGGTTACTTGTAATAACGGAATGCCTGTGTGTGTTATGGTCAAAACATTTCGTCAGGTTTCAAAAGCTCCATTCATATCACCATTGATTGATTCTCGCTGACCAGTTACTTTCACTTCATTCATTGTAACCTAACTATCTATTCACATGTACCATCACAGAACGACATCAAGTAGGGTTCATTACTCTCACTGAGGGTCAAAGTTAACATGGTTCATGGAAAGATTCCTAAAGATAAAAAACAACCAAAATTTCCCTTCTTTCAGGCAGTAATTTCTCGATCTTACTATATTATTATTGGCGTAAACCTTATATGAAATACATCTTTCATACAAAAAAATTCAATAATAGTCGAAAATATTTTTTTTCTAGTATATGATGGGTGAAAAATGGCAATTAGCATTTGCATAGTTTTACTCACACGGACCACATTTTGTCGTTTAAGTAAAGTATGGACAAAATTGATCAAACCGCAACCACAACGCAACTTTATAGTTGCGATTAAATTCATAGCAAATACACTTTCATGTAGTAACGTTGCCGCCGTTAGCAATTTTTTGCATGATTGTGGTACGTGCGAATAGGCACTAAGTCGTACCTAGGCACATTTCTACACGTTGCTTTGTCAGTTGTAATGGACAATGGGTAAAGAACTTTGCCACTCCCGACTAGTTTGATATGCAGGCACTGAATTGCGCTGTCCACTCTATTACTTAGTTAATGCATCACGTATCTATGTAGTAATGTTTTAATGCATTTAATATTGCATTTCGTCTTATTAAAGTTCCCACGTATGCTTGTAATACTGTTACACATACGTTTATACGACTATACGTATTATGTAATAATATTGTGACCTTCTATTTACATGTTGCAAATAAATATAAGTTGCGAACCGATTCCTTTCCGATTTTAGCGATTTACGAAAATATTCGGGATATAAAAACTGCTATTAATTCAATGAAAATTAAACTTGGTATATAGTTGTTAAGTTCACTGTTCGTATCAAAAAATACTTTTTATTCGGATGTTTATACGAGTATATAGGGTTTAGTTTTATCCGAAGATACCCGGTGTTTTATCCAGATAAAGGGATAGAAGGACTATAATTATCAATAAGTATGTCTAGTTGAAAACTAGTGGTACAAACTTATTGGTACAAACTTCGGCCTCTTACGGCGAAGGCCCTGGGTCCAAATTCAAGTTAACGGTTAAGGGAAAATAACATCTCATGAAAATTGACAGAACTGTTGGTAAGCATAGTTGGTAATCCTGAGAATTCCTGAGTCCAGAAGAGAATTAAAGATGATGTCGTCATTCACATAAATGTATAGCTAAAACTCTATAAGTAGTTACTCAAGTGTTCGTCCCTTTAGTTCCGGGATTAGGTTAGAGCTACGTTATCTCCTACCTGTCGTAAGAAGCGACTAAAAGGGGGCTTCCATGGTTCCCGCAAGAGTGGGAGCTCGAAACGTCCAGGTAAGCGACCCCGGGAAGAAGGGTAGTACCTATGTGTGGTCGTATACCAGACGGTGAGTACAGCTGCTTACCAGGATGGAGGTCAATAGAGCAACGCGCCAGAGGACATCGATTGCGTTGGAGACCCCAAAGTCCTTCGCAGCGATGGAATGGCTAGCGGTGATGTGATTAGTGTGATAAAAGTCCCATTTTTTTTTACAAAATATTATGTAGGTATGTATTTAAGCGATAGCCTGATGGTTGAAACTCGGCCTCTCAATCGAGGGTCCGAGGTTTGAATGCCAGGCTCGCACCATTTATTTTTCTAAAATTATGTGCGTATTCGAATTTAATTATCACTGCTATACGGTGAAGGAAAACATCGTGAGGAAACCTGCGTGTCTGAGAGTTCTTAAAAAAAAGAGTTCTTAAAGGTGTGTGAAGTCTACCAATTCGCAGTTGGCCAGCGCGGTGGACTATGGCCTAAAACTCTCTCAATCTGAGAGAAGACCCGTGCCCAGCAGTGGTACAATAATTGGTAGACGATGACGATGATGTATTTAAGTATGTGTATCTAATGCACTATTTGCCAAGATTATCAATGTGATACTCTTGGCAAATATAATAGACACAATTGAACATAAATTATGTGTGTATTGTTTATATTTTCACACGTCCGCGACCCTTTGTCCTTCGCTGTTACTGCGTTTACGTTTGAATAATTAGAAAGGAATTGAACAAACGAGTGGAATAATTATCCATGAGAAATAGAAGAAAAACTTGGTGGGATTTATGAATACCTATGTACCTTTATTCTACTGTAAATAAAAATCACTTTTGTTTAGATGTACAAAAATAACTTGCGTCAATTTTCCAATTTTAATCTTAGTAAAGTCTTATTTGAGAGACTAGTATATAGATAACTGAAAATGAACAAATTAACATTTTTCTATAATAGATTAAATAATTCAATTAAATGACGTTATTGCAAACTGATGTTGGGAAATGTGAAATATAAGATATGAATGGTTTGAAATCCACCAGTCCCCATAAAATTTAGCCCTCTTCTAATTAAGAGGTTTTATATTTTTTTATGATATTTTCCGGTAATATTAACTTTATGAAAAGTTTAAAGTTATGTTACATTATTTAAAAGGGTGAAACCGCGAGCTAATTGTCGAATGTTCCAAGCTTACTTTAGTCAAAACATTAAATACTATACAGAAATGTAGCCTAAAGGAAATATGTATAAGATACTAGATTGTCCCCACGGCTCTGCCCGCTTCGGTCACTTTTACCACAGTAATCAGTACTTTATGTGTTATACCTGGTCATAAACTAACTAAGCGCCAAATTTTAGCGAAATACTACTAGTAGTTTTTGTATGAAAGAATAATAAACACACATCATCTCAAACTTTCGTATTTATAATATTAGTAAAATTTATCAAAAGTTGATATGATTACCCGACATCATTAAAACATTTCGCTTCACGCTCTACAAAAGATACAATTGTCTATAGAACACAAGATAATTTCAACAAAATTTACATATATTTGAATAACGGTCCACTAAATTATCGCCGGTATTAAGGAAAACTTGTACCAGGAAACAAGGAGAGGCAAGGAGTCACAATTTCAATTACATCGCGTTCAACAACGTAACGAGTGTAGCTTAGATAGTTAGATTTCTGCGGGAATCGGGGCACTGTGCTTGCGCTTATTGTCCACTGAAATGTAAAGCTGTGTCTATATCATGAACTCCTATTACTTTATGGCAGTAAGTATTTGATCTGGTTTGTAGTATCGTTATTCAAATAAAGTGGAAAAGTAAAATTCTCGTGGCATTGCAAGCGCTCTTTTCATATAGCGACGCATTCGTGACGGCATTCAGTTTTGTTCATGTTGGAAAACTTACGTTGGATTTGGTTAAGGTACATTTATGAGTGAGAATATTCTCTAAGTGAGAGTGTGACGAATTTATTTATTACTTTATTATTAAATAATACGTATAATAAATAATAAACCATGATGACTCTTACGTTAATATGAAAATGTAATTATTTGTTTTATGTCTTCTGTTTTAAAGCTTACGTGTAGGATTATAAATAAACTTCTTCCCGAGATACGCCCAGCATGCTAAGACGTTCTTCAATAAATGTACAATTTTTTTCTTCGAAAATGGTAGTAAATTGGCAACGCTTTTGGCGTTTCAAATATTCATAGACGACAGTTACTTGCTTCCATTATGATATCTGCTATGTTAATAATAATCGTAATTAAACATTTCTTTTATAAAAAAAACGAATGCAGTCCTCTTGATTGTAAGTGAGGATGTGTAATATGAGTGATGAGGATTCTACACGAACTTAATTAACCGTCAAGTAACGTTGCCATTCGTGAGGACCAAGATAGTCGCCTCGAATTTAAGCCTGCTGGCATCCACACCCTTCAATAAAAACGTTTGAACTGCTTCACGCTAGAAATATTTGAATCGGTTCCCAGTCAGACCATACTAGTTCTACCAGCTTGCAAATTGTGTACATATTGTACTTGTAAACACTGTGCATTGTCAGGTTGCTCAAGCTTAGAACAGGCAATGATAAATTAATCTTTTTAAATATTATCGAAAGCATTTCTTGCATCAGCAAGTGTGTCCTAAGCTTCATTATAGATGTAAAGCGCTTTATTGTGTTACAACAAAACTCCGTGTAGGAGCGCCGCTTGCGCAACACATTCATAAATCTCAATCAGGGTGGACGTTGGAAATATTATTACATGGGTCACACCATTCGTATTTGATTGTGGCCCAATATTGTCATAGGTTAACAAGTAAAAGTGCGTGACGCAACACGCACTGGTTTGGCGCTGATTAAATTTAGTCCTATTACGGCACTTTCAATTTACAGCTTTATCGTGTCCGATAGTTTCCTATCAGGCCTCTTTTGGCGTGATCGTAATAAACATTATTCGTGTTTTTACACGATATCTGGTGAATAGGCTTGTCAATAATAATTGGTAAATAGTTATGCCTAGGAGCGTAAAGCATTTATAATAAAAACGTATTTCAGGACTATTTACTATATTTTTTCATATCAGTCGTCCGACTTGTCATATCGGTCGTCCGATGTATAGTTTTTATAACTCCTCTTTTGGTGTAATCATGTTAGAGGGTGAATAAATAAAATATCGGAAAAATCGGTTTAATTATGACCTGGAGTGTAATTATTCACACACATGTTTGGCCTACACAAAAGCATATTTGTGTCTGTGCTTTTGAGCACAAAGTTGGAACGTTTAGGGTAAGTATGTTATACTTACCACAACCTTCAGACCAGAACACAAAATATATTTTTTATTCACGGATAACGCCAATTATGTTCGTTAATTAGCTGACGCAAGTACTATACTTACAGTTGTAAACACATTACATTTTTGCGATTTACAAATGCAGATCTACTACATTAATTGCGCTGTCCGGTTGTTACTTAAAATTATCTAACGCAAGAGACAAAGTGGTTTAGTTTATTAAATTAAGCCCCATAATGGCAGTTTCAATTTAAACTCCATTTGTCTGACGCCCGATTCAATCCCATTTTCTATCGGGCCCTTTTTTGGCTTGAACTCAATTTATAGGGCGGATATCAATGGAATCAGCGTTGGAAATATTTAGAACCTTTTACATTGAAGTGATATTTTATTATAAATAAATCCGTATACACGGACATATAAGCTACTCCAAGAAATTAAGCAGGTATATATCAAAGGGTCAATAGAATGACTATCAATAAAATTTACCATTACAATATAAAAAGCATTAATTTTACTATACGTATCATGAGATACGATTATATCGAATATTTTGTATAGATTATATTATAATATATTATTGTATTTCAAACGAGTACTTTTCGAAGTAAAAGTTGTTTAAATATAAACAAACCATACGATAAAGAAATCTAACGCAATATTTCTTGTCATTGTACTCTAATCGGTTTTTATACTTTATCTTATTGTCCCTTCTTTTTAGTACGTTAACGGTTTATTTTTTACGTCTCTACGGTTTTAAGGAAAACGTAATGTTACGTGTAACTATGTTATTATTAACTTGTATAAATAGCAAAAAATGTTAAAATCAGTTCAACATCCATGACTGACGACGATGCCATTGTAGTTACTATGTTTACACGCAAAGAGTTCCGTGTTCGATCCCCGGCCAAGCAGATATTTTAGTAATGATATAAACTATTTCTCCTGGATCTGGATGTTTATGTACGCATCTTTGTGTGTGCCATAGAATTCTACGGCAGAGCGCGTCCTAAATATGCCAATAAATATTTTTTGTTTTTTTTTTTCGTTGCATACAATATTTAATAGATACATACCTTAAATGTATTGACTGTTGTCTTATGATATATATTATACTCAATGTCATATAAAAATAATAAAGATCAGCAATAGTTTTACTGAATAAAATGAGGTATTATACTTCTGTACCATTTGTACCTATCTATAGAGTAGAGATGACTGTGTAGAAGAAGTGTTTGGATTGTAAAAGTAAATAACGAGATGAAAAAATGAAGTAACGATACTCCATTTTTTCATCTCTTTATTTACTTTTACAATACATTGCGAAATCTTTATACGCATTTACTTTGTTATTAAATTATTTTATATACACTATTTATAAATATTTTTAACCTATAAATAGATTTGTAAATTACATTGAGGGGTTATCGCGAAAGACAATACCTACCACGTTATGAACAGAAACAAAACTACTTTAATTTAACGTAAGCCAATAATAGGTACGAAAAAATACTTCATAGTTAAGCGCTGGGAGACCAAAATATTTACGAATAAACCGCAAATGTGGAGTAAATGCTGAAAATTCTTTGAAATACGATGATTTCCTGTGACGCTAGAGACTCCATAAATCTTATTAAGTGCCACTAAAGTTCGCATCGACTCCGTTCTGAGGGATTTTTAAAAATAAATTGATGGATTTTGACACTGTTTCGCTTTTTAGTGGCACGTGTCACAGTGTTAGGTTAGACACACATCGCGTATTATGGTCGTTCTATAAAATATTGTTTTTAAAAGATTTGGTATATTATTGATTGATTGTCTTGTAAATAATACTGTCGATTTCTATATAGTGAATTATTGTTTGTTGTAATTTTTTTCATAAATAATAGCAAAGTGGCATCCATCCATTAACTCCTATTACCAAGTTGTTTCCATCTTTGAATTTAGGAGTAAAAAACACAGAGCCATTTTGTCGGATATTAATTATATAATTGCACTTTATCCTGATTCTAGTTGTTATTTTAAATAAAAAAAAATGAAACGCCGAATTATGCGATTACATAGCAAAATGTATCAATACCGCAATAACATTAGTTTAAAACCATAAAAAGAATATTCTTACCAAACTAAAAAAAAAATAGATATATCTAAGCATATTTCTTTACTAACTAAAATCTTTATCATTTCATCTTTAAGTATCTCAAACATCACCAAGAATATCCCGCCAACAGTCCCCCATTCCAAACATTATGGAATGTCTAATTAAATCACGATCCACATAATTAATAACCCCGTAAGTTGTGGGAATTACGATCCACACGCGTCTGACGCGTCACGGGCGGGCGGCGTTCCCGTGTGAGTGTGCACTCTTCCTTACAATGCCTTCAATATGTTAGGACTGCGATTTGTTTATCATCACTCACATTATAAACTACGTGACTCTGTAGCGGAACTAATGCGAAAAATAAGTTAAGTTTTTAATTATGCACTTTTAGAGGCAGTAGCTTTGACAGTTAAGGAAAATATTTATATTTATTTAAGAATCAGAAACAGAAGTAGAAAACAAAACAAAAACAAATCACACAGTCCTTTTGTACTTATTATTAACACAAGGCAAAGGCAAAGACAAGGCAAAAAGGCAGTTTGACCATTGGAATGAGCAGAAGTTCCCTTTGGCAAGCGAATTCGACGAGAAATCACCCATAAACTGAGCTCGCAAGAGCTTTTATAAACAACAAACGTCAACCACTTAAAATAGCTTCTACTGTCAGGAAATATGTCACTCTTTCTCTAACAATACATGTATTTTGGGTTTAAATAAAAACGTCAAGCGCTGCTGTTTTGGTTTGAAAGGCATGATAAGATATTTATCGGATGCGTTCCAATTTAGTCCGTAGGAGTAGTGCCGCTTGTGTGGATAACCTAAGTTTATTGTTATAAGTTTATAGTAGTGGCCCAACTATTATGGGATTCATTTTAATACGTTACGGCTACTTACGAGATGCGGTATTTGAATTTTTGATATTCGCACTGACCACAATGTATGTATTATCGTTAACCCATTTTTGTCCCACTGCTGGGCACAGGTCTTCTCTCAAAATGAGAGAGTTTTAGGCCATAGTCCATCGCGCTGGCCACGTGCGAATTGGTAGACTTCACACACCTTCGAGAACTCTTTTTTTTAGAGAACTCCCAGATGTGCAGGTTTCCTCACGATGTTTTATGCACATAATTTTAGAAAAATCTGTGGTGCGTGCCTGGGATTCGAACCTCGGACCCTCGACTGAGCCGAGTTACAACCATTAGGCTATCACAATCGAAATCGGGTCGAAATATCGGCAAAAACAGAAAACTACAAAACCGCAATACATCAATTATGTGATGATATTAGTCTAAAGTCATAAATCTATGGGACAACAATCCTATGTTGATGGATTGTTTGATTTTATGTTAAGAAACCTCAGGAAAGTTTTATAGACTGTAGGTCAACCGTAGGTTAGCTTCAATAATTATTAACAACGGTTTTGTCAAGCAGTGAATGCAATAGTGCAAAGGGTAACTCCGATCCAACATGGCGGTCGATCCAACTTTTGTAACACAAATCTAACAGTATTTTTCGAAAGTGATAACTTTCGAATATTATCACTTATTGACAGGTAACAACGTCCCTTATGTGTTTTGTGGGCCCTTTCGACACATATAGTAAGTTTCACGATCAAATTGCATAATAGAAAGATACAAGCAGGGAATATGGTATTCAAAAAATGTTCACGTGGGAGTTTATCGCGCGGATTTAGAGTTCCTCACATTATTATATTTGTTTTTTTTAAGGAAAACTTTTTAAGCGCCTACTCGCGACGCTTTTACTTAACCGACACTCTGCATATAAGCATGCTTGCATTGTAGTTAAGTTTTCGTTTCTGTCGCCAGTCCTTATAATTGTCTCCGATTTTTTTCAATATGTTAGAAATAACAACACATCACACTTGATGAAAACCATTACTATCCTATACTTAAAAATGGACTGACACCTTAACATTATTTTCGAGGTAATGTACGGCATAAAATTAAGCCACTAGCGGTCACCTATCCGAGTCCCGACTACATCAGACGTTGCTTAACTTTGCAGTGCAGTCACGAGGTACACAAGCCGCAGGGCAACATGCGCATCATAGTTCATCATATGCCGTAAATCATATGCAATCAATATTACCTACAATTGTTACAAAGAAAACCTGGATTTTTGACTACCTACAACATATTTTGCAATAATATTTGCATTACGGCATTGATGTGAATTATGTTATTTACACAAGGTTCTTCTTACTTATTTCTTAGTCCAATAGTCTTTCTCCGGGTTTAATTTAAAACCCCGTCCATATATGGTTTTACCAGGTAGAGCGAAGTTCGAGCGGGGAGGTACAACCGCTGCACCTATTTCTAGCGTGAAGCAGATCTTGCGTATCGGCGGAATGATGTGGTTGCCGGCTCACTTATGTATTTGCTTATAGATGACCGTATCCAAAAATAAAGTTTTTTTTTTATTTACTTAAGACATACCGACAGTAACACATACGTAACATTTGTAAAAACTTATTATCTAACAATTTACTGGTATGTTTACCAATTATAGATGTGTACAACATTTGCCATTAGACGTGATATTGCAAACAAAATAAAAAATGGGAAATGTGAGTATAATATTTCAACTAAAAACAAAAAATGTTATTCATAGTAACACTAGCTATGCTAATAAATAAGTATTATTTATTATTTAACGTAAAATCTGAACACAATATTTTATTCCAAACTTCGATTTATTATATGGAGGCAGGCGAAATCAATGGCCTATTCCTATATTCAAATTCAGTTATATGTCGCTCTGCCAATCTTTGATATTTTTAACATGTTTCTTTGAAATACAAGTAGAAAAAATGTAATTAAATTTACAAGTTACAGTGAATGACCTTTGATACTTACCGTGCGGTTATATTCTGAGCAACATGACATCATCTAAGTTCGTGGCAGCGATCTTCATGTCGTCAAGTTGTGGTTCATTCGTACGGATATGCGAAAACTTAGTGATGTGAAAGTGTTCAATTTGTCGATGTTTATGGACATAACATAGACATACTTTTATATACGTTTACCAGGTGGTAGAACCATTTTTTCTAGCATGAAGCAGTTCTTGCGTTTGAGTGGAAGGCTGTGGTTGCCGGCTCACTTATATATGAGGCGACCACCTTAGTCCTCGGGAGTAGCAACATATCTGTGATCGACTTCAGATAGACCCCAATTCTATATGAAGTTGCTTACAGAAGTCTATTGGTGGCAGTAACCACTAACCATCAGGTGGACTGCACGCTCGTTTGCTACTTCCTTCTTATAAAAAAAAGTATCTTTTAATATTATAAAGTATGTACTATTATCCATTTTCATCTGACGTCAACCCCGAATAAGATTAGAATCCTTTTTGAGATTGACAGATTTTGAGAACTAAATTGTTGCTTACCTTTAGATGTGGTCATTTTCCCTATCTACAATATATTGAAAGGTCAAAATACTTTAAACATAAAACGACGTAACGTTGCATTTGTGAGTAGAACAATTTAAATACGTATAACTCAAAGGCATCCGCTAAGAAAGGATTTTGATCAATTCTACCCCCAAGGGGATAAAATAGAGAATGAAAGTTTGTATGAAACTTTTTCTTTGCAATTAATAATAATACTTCTTAACACGAGCGAAGCCGCGGGCAAAAGCTAGCGCTGACATAAACTAGTATAATAGTCTCTTAAATATCTAATATATAAAATTCTCGTGTCACAGTTTTCGTTGCCATACTCCTCCG
>DWNE01004995.1:0-14486 GCA_018249875.1 Cecropterus toxeus | reverse complement strand
GAACTGCTTCACGCTAGAAATAGGTGTGGCGGTGGTACTTCCCCGGTGGAACTACATTGGTTCTACCACCTGGCAAACTAGCTGTGCCACGCAGCCGCGTTTATTAGAGAACAATCTATTAAAAAACAAACATAGCGTGATGTTTTATAGCCTAAAGCCTTTCACGATAAATTTACTATCCAGCATAAAAATATTTTTTCAGTTCGAACCAGTAGTTCCTGAGATTAGCCCGTTCAACCAAACAAACTCTACTGCTTTATAATATTAGTAAAGATGATTTCCTACGGTGCTTATTACTGAAAAAATCTTAAGAATAATGTAAGTTAATTATCAGGATATAAACGTTGAAATTTTCGTGGTATCCCCTCTTCATCATGATATAGAAGTAAAAACGGACATGTGAGTAGAATGCATCGATATGAAGAGACACACATCTGCCCCTGTTACAAAATATTGACAGACGCGTCAATATTTTGTAACAGGGAAGCAATTTTACACGCAGGAGATTAGACCTGTAACTAGTCGACCTGGTCTATTGTTGGGTCTATTTATTTGGACTAAGTTGGAACAAGTCATAATTATGTGTCTTACAAAGTTACCATACCCATCAAGCCTTACCCATGAGACATAAATGCTGCCCGCCTGAAACTATTAAATTTTCTTCATTAAATTAAACATAATTATGAATAAGTTTTTATGAATGAATGAACGAATGAATTTTTATTTGCCATAATTGCGATATGGTATTAGCGTCAAGGAAAAAAATGCTAACGACATTATAAAGAGTAATCTTTCAAAAAGAGTAATCATCCGCGGACGTCTGTAAAACATGGCGCTTTAAAAGCAAATAATCCGTGTATACACGTAGCGGCGTTAATGCGGTGGATAACATCCAACTCGCGTTTCCATGCACAAATCGCTATTATGGTTTCAAATGGAAAGGAAACGTGAGCACGCGTGTCTTGGCATTAAGCAGTTTCTTTTGTTGGTTAAACGTTGAACTATTAACTGAAACTAAATCTATTGTGCTCGAATACTCCCCACTAAGTTCAGTGCAATAAATAGCGAGTCCAGTAAAGATACGCTCTTTATTCTCAGTTTTAAGTAAGAATGAATAAAAACAATCCCCTTGTAGCCATTATGTTCAGACTTCTAGCATCCAAAGTTTAATTTCCACCAATTTACCGCGCAACTGCATGGAATGGATTTAACATTTTTTGTCGAGTTCAAACTTAGTGTTACTCCGGAAGCTATTTAAAATTGAAAAGAGCAATTTAAAGTCAATGTCTAACAACTAGTAAGGAAAGTGCGAAAGTAGGTATAGAATAAGTTGAATGTGCAAGTTTGCCGAAGGGAAATTGGCGGATTCGCTTATTGTAAGAGGAAATATTCCCGGATCTAATAATTTGAATGGGTTTTCAGTAATGTTCTCATATGAGCTAAGTGACAGCCTAGCAAAGCGGGATGGCGGTAACTTTGTGAGTTATAAGTTGCTAAAAAGTTGAAAATCTAAGTAAGTAATAATAATAATAATAAAAAACTGTCTAAGCATATCGTCGTTTATATTTGAGAAGCTTAAACATATGAAAGACAGGATAGTAATGGGAGACAGACACTAGTTGGACTCATGATCTGAACAAGAAAGCAGAACTCTGATCGAAGGTGGTAGAACCCCTCGTGGCAGTCCGGAGGCACCACCGTCCCACATATTTCCATTTAATAAGAGCAGTTTTCAGCTCTACTGTGTTATAGTCTGAAAGGTGCTATAAGGGACACTATACTTATCCGTTCCAACTTAATCTTCAGGAGTAGCAACACATCTTTGACCTAACTCAGGTGGTAGAAACAATGTAGTTCGAGCGAGGAAGTACCACCGCCACACCTATTTCTAGCGTGAAGCAGTCCTTGCGTTTCGGTGGAAGGGTGTAGTTGCTGGCTCACTTTTATATGAGGCGACCATCTCAGTCCTCGGGAGTAGTAACGCATCTGTGTTAGACTTCATATAGAACCCCTGTTCTATATGAAGTTGCTTACCAATGTCCATGGGCGGCAGTAACCACTTACCATCAGGTGGGCTGTTTGCTCGTTTGCTACTTCATATTAAAAAAAAAAAATTCAATGATGTGAAAATTATTCGTCCTTTGTGTACTTCAATGTCACATCTATAACACTTTCATCTTGGAACATTACTGGAATATTTTATTTTGTACGCAACTCAGTATAACATTAATTTTGCTCTTTAAAGTTCAGGATAATTTCAAAGTCGTTGAATAAATTTCAAACCTATTAATATCATGTTCTATGTATTATCATTGATTATACATATTATTGTTAGTTATATACCCTTATATAACAAGGAACAAGTTTAAGGTTATAAGCCAAAAGTTGGGCATTGGCCAAGTAGGACTTGTGGACTACATGCTTCCTTGTGGTGTCTGTCCTGAATAACGTTCCCAAAATATCGTTAACGGCTAAAGAAAGACATCCTGATAGACACCACGGTCTGATATTATTTATTTATTTTTATTATTTATTTTTTGGGATGATATTATTTTACGGTTATCAATACGGACAGTAAAATCTAGGTTAAAAATTCCATTTTAAATTCTCTTCAAGTAGGAGATTTATAAACGTTTATGGACGGTTGGCGGATTCCTCTTGGAAATATGTATTTTGATATCGTAAAATTAAGCAATAGGTTATGAGGCCAAATTTGTGTTGCTGTGGTCTGCGTTATCAATATTATCTACGAGGTTTCTCGCTCGTGTCCGCTTGAGGTCACCGCACATATTTTCACTTACATTTCGAAATTCAACATTTTTGGTACAGTATAATTTGATAATATATTTTCACTAAAGACTAACCTATGTCATCTCTTTGCTGTAACAGAATAAAAAAAACAGTTTTTTTTTCTATTTAAATTTACTTAACGTTTAATTTTGTGAAACGTACGTGAACGGATGAAGAGTAATTTCGTTTGCATTGAATGCGGAGACAGAAGAAGTATATTTCAGCAAATAAACACTTATGCAAATCCAATGTGACTGACACCAAGATCACATGAATTAGCAATTCATGTCAATCATGGTTCGCTTAATTTCATACAAATTTATTCACGAAGTTACGTAATTACACTGACAGTGGCCTTATCGTTAGAACAACATCGGTCGGGGAGCGTACGACCTCGTCCTGTTCTATATAGGTCATATTTTTATACTAAATCTATGGATGCGTTTCGATAGGTAATGAGCAGTTGATGGTTTTAAAGTAAAACTTTAGAATCGTTGTGATTTGCAACGCGATGAAACGAAAATGCGTCATAAACACAAAAATGTATTATAGTTGTGAAAAATGTTTAAGTGGGTGAAAGAATATGAAAGAATACATTACACAGTATTTTATACTAATATGTATTATAATATAATATTATGAAAATTTAAAATATTTTTAAGTTTCGTAAAAAAACAAATCTTATATTTATGCTTATATTCCTTATTCTCCCGATACTCTATATCCATCTCAAAGTCGTAGACATCTTTTTAGAAGTTTTACTTTTGTTGTTTCTGCACACACACGCACAACCACGCACGCACGCACACACAAACACGCACACATTTTGAAAAACGCATTACCATATTTAATTTATTATTTGATTAAAATGTAATAGTTATGAAGCAATAGAAACTAGCAAGTTTCCGGTATCTATGAAACATACATATGAAAATGAAAACTCAAGTAGCATTTGTTTTTGCTTAGACGGAGGTTGTAATTTGTAATAATACTCTATTTTATTTACACCAAAATACTAGTAATATTAAAATAAATGCGTGAAATATCTTATTTTTTTTTCTAACTCGATAGACTATCTATCTAATGTGTTATCCATCCTCCTAATCAATAGCTCCAAATTGGAGGCAGAGTATTGATTCAACGCAACGGCATAGGAAACATCTGTGCTTATAACTGTGGACACATTGCGCTAATATAATTTTCGACTCGTCGTGGGCGCCAGGTTTTTAAGTTCTGAATTCTCTTTACACTTCAAGTCACAGACAATTATTCCACCCCCCGAGCACTGTTACCTTGATTCTAATATTCAAAGATTCATTTATCTTTTGTGATACTCGTTCCAGTCTTCGGGGAATGTCTGGATAGTTTATGTAAATTTGTATCTGCAGCATTCATTTTAACCCTAGTTCATTTAAAATTGAATGATCACTGCAGATACAGCAATTTTGTATCAAAATTGAAACAGAAGAAAATATTCAATGTTTGTGATAAAGTGATCATTATTGCTTAAGTATTTTTTGTGTAATAAGATTTGTTTCAGTAGATAAATGGCAGTTTTCAATACCAAAATCAAGTGACCAATTTTAAATGCTAACTGAATGCACTGCGTCATATAGAATCCGGGAATAAAAAACGCTTTCGGTTTTCAGAACGTCTCACAGCCTATTAATGAAACTAATTTCTTATTTATACGTTAATACAGCGGTGTCACGCGATCGTGGTCCGCGATAGAAAATATATTTAATGTTCATGGAAACGCGTGTGAAACGACTTGGACGCCATCCAACACACCAGGCTTGAGAGGAAGTTGTATTGAATGTTATTATATTTAGGGTTACCAAGTTTGGTGGTGAATTTAATGTCGTATTACAGTATTACGCATCCAAAATACATATTCGGAGAATCAGAAGTTCTCGTGAACGGTTGAAATTTTGTAACATAACACATATGTATTTCTGTTGCCGCTATAGCAACAAATACTATAAACAAAATATAGTAAATATTTAAGGGCGTGCTTCAATACAACTAACGTATGTTTTTATAGAAAAAGTTATGGAACCCTTCGTGCACCACCTCGAGTCGCAGTTTGCCGGTTTTTAGCTATTATTTGTGTTACTTACCTAAATGTAATTTTTTATATGAAAATTAGATAATCATTAGAGCGAATTCTTTGACGTATTCGTAAAACCGTTACGCTACACATTTATTTAATGTTAAATTGTTCCTGTATTTTCGACTAAAAATCTAGCTTGAAGCATATAGATTTAAAGTCTACGATAGTGCTCTCTTTCCAAATCTATAACTACATTCGTTACTATCATCGTAATAGTAATAAGTGTTACACACATTACAATATAATTATAAATAACTGCCTTTATTCTTAGTCCGTTCATGGTATTAAATGGCAAACAACGTGGGTAAGAAACCTACGCGCGGTAGATTAATTATTATATTATTGACAGAACACTTAGGTCATGTAGGCAGTTGGCTATGTCTTTGAACAGAACATTGATAGTTAGAACGTGCGTTATTTCCATTCATGTCTATGTGGGTTGTTACGCATTATATAATTATTCATACTTACTGAATAAGATCAATGTTAAATGATTCGATATATGTAGATGCACTTATTCGTTTATTAACATTGTTGTGTATGCTCGTTAGTTTTGTCTTTTTTATATAAATTATGATGCAACTATCCAATATGTATATCGTTTTGAAATCAGATTAGTTGCCTATTTTATGTTCTCTACACTATATCTGATGGAAATCTATATCTTTTAAAATCGCAGAAAATAAATAAGATGTATCGAGAGGACTGTACGTTCTTTTGCTAAAGAAAAGTTGCTACATTTCCGACATTTTTGACACTTATTGGTAAATTCGAGTACACGTGATGTTTTACGCTTTCGGATCAGACGAGTCTGTCCGGTCAATTACGACAGCTTTAATTTCTACCTGACTTGTACTGTTTTGTTACGTCTCCCTTCTCAATTCCACTAGCGTTACAACGATACGTTAGAGCGGGACGGGTGCTAGCTTTTCTGGTCTGGCAGCCCACGGCGTCATACGGCACGTGTGAAAACGATCTTGGCCTTGTCTACTAGGGCTTCATGTTACTTTAACATCTTTGTAGTCACATTACGGCAAACTCGTAGGCGGGTAATTGGCGAAGTAATAACCGTTAGTTGATTACTGATATTTCGTAGTAATAGAATGTAATAAAAAGAACCACTAATTGAATTAGATGTTGTTTGAATTTGCGGTTTTTATAATTACAATGACATCGATCGGATTTTGAAGAACTGTATAAATTATAGTTTCTTTTGATATTGATAAATTGAATAAAATACAAGTAAAACTCATTAAAAGTATTGACCTTCATTATTTAACCGATCACGCTTCGGCACCCTTGTCACAATCGCTTACGACACAGGTTCTCAAACTTTTACCTACCGGCCACTTTTAGCTCTGTGACTAGATCAACGAGTCAAACCTATTTTCTTATAATCTGTCTCTGAAATAAGACAGCGAAATAAATAAACTGTCTCAAAAATAGGTCGCGGAAATAAAAAATAACCTTTTATTGCCGGAAATTGCAAAGTTGTAATCAAAAATCAGATATCGTACCTTGAACCGCTTCTTGATCAAGTGCTTACAAGAGGGCGTTATCGCCCACTTTGAGAAACACTGGCTCACGGCATTTAACAAGGCCCGTTTTTTAATGGCGCGGAAATAAGGCGCGAACAGATGCGACAAGGGCGGGGTTGGAAAGAACTGAACGGTTGCCTCACGCTTTGATTGTATCGTTTTTAGTGTGATCTAGCCCTTACGACCCCCTTTTTATAGCATTTACGGACCCGGCTATATTTGTGTCCATTAACCCTTGAATAAATAAACGGAGTGCTTTATTTATACATTCAGTACTTACGGCCCTTGCAAATTTATTTCACGAAAAGACTAGCGCAGATCTCGAAGGGTAAGGGTGCTGATGTTCAAATTTGAAGTATTCTGTCACTATACCGGTTTGACACCCAGATGGATGGCTCTAGATATGAACCCCGTTCAGCCAATAAATTTAAATCTCTATTTTTGGTGTATGTGGATGTTTGTGTTATCGTCTTCGTGTGGCAATAGCACCAAACTCACAGGGAATCCTAGTGGGAGTGGTGAAACATACGTAATGAAATATTTTATACTACCTGCAAGGACAAGGCGTTTTAGTGAATGTATAGTGAAGTTGTCAAGTCATGTTATTTATTTAGCATAGAAGCAAACCAGCAGGAAATTCACTTGATGGTGTTTGTTACTGCGCTGGGTTACCGCCGCTCATGGATATCTCAAATCACCACGAATAACATAACATAAACTCCTACCCGAGGACGGTGGCATATGCGTTGCTACCCTTGAAGACTGAACACTGAATTGGCTGAACACCTCAAGTAAATGTTTCTTCTTTACCACACCATACAGGACACAGGTACCACCACCACACCTTTATCTAGCGTGAAGCAGTTTTTGCGTTTCCACTGACCACAGTCGATATGAAAGTGATAAGTCACGATGGTAGGCACTTACCATCGTGACTGATATCTTTAATTAACCTCGAATAAGATCAGTCGTTGCTGCTACTCCTGAGGATTAAGTTGGAATGCTTCGGATAAGTATGTCACCCTTACCACGGTAATAGTTACTATTACCGTGCCCTTAACGTACTTTGACCATTAGGTCCGAAAAGAAGTTTAGTGGGTTTAGTTTAAAAATATCTACTTTTATTAATGAAAAAGTCCAATACTACTTGGGTCGTAAAAGACTAATCGTAACAATAGATCAAGCCCCGCTGCCATTTAGTTATCGAAACCCAAACTGCCGCGAAGCACGCACTGAGCTTATGATATTGCAAATCTTTCAAGGACGTTCCGATTTGCACATACGCACATCACCCACGTTATCTGTTCATTAGTTTTATCTGCAATAGTACTTATGTATATTGTATTATGTAACCACCCAATCCATAATTTTATTATACACTTCAGTCACGGTGTGGACTTGTTGGGTTTTAAATTTATGCACGCTTCCGTTCTTTGGAGGGCACTTCAAGCCGTTGTTTATGGCTTTTGTCATCGTCAATCCAGAGAGACAGAGAGGATTTGTCCTCTCGGAAAGACATGACGGACAGAGTTCGAATTGGTAGACGTTAAAAATGTTTATAAGATTTTTTTAAAGATTTCTTACAGCTAAAAGTTTTCTGTCGAAATTATTCTTCACCTTTATAGCAAATGTTTATAGGATCGGTACCTCGGACACTCCGATTGAGGAGGCCGGGTTACAAATAGTGTTAGTGCAATTGAATAACCATCCTTAAACTTTGCCTTGTGGTCAGTTCGAAACCATCCTATACAGGTTGTCATTACAACCTATGTTCTCCCATTTAGCGATATTTTAACATTATTCTTGTTAATTACATGTAAAAGGTGTACTGGGTGTTTTTTGTTATGGACAATTTAAAATTATGTTATTCGCATTGGTCATAGACGCGTGGCTATACATGATAATAATCGATAATATTGAGATTTTTTTCGATTTAGAACTTAATCCCAAGCAAGGTAGCAACGATTTTTTTATTACATCAGACTATATTAATGCTGTCGATTACGGAGGGCCATGAGCGGCAGAGGCCTCTTATCACCAGATGAACTGCATGTTCGTGTGCTACTTCTAATAAATTTAAATATATATAATTCAAAGGTGACTGACTGACATAATGCCTTATCAACGCACAGCCCAAACCACTGGACGGATCGGGCTGAAATCTGGCATGCAGGTAGATGTTATGATGTAGGCATCCGCTTAGAAAGGATTTTGATCAATTCTACCCCCTAGGAGATAAGATAGAGGATAGTTTATGCTTCTTAACGCGAGCGAAGCCGCGGGCGAAAGCTAGTGTATATTAAAAAGGCAAGTAACAGTACGGGTTATGTAACATTACTAACATTTATCGTTGCAAAACCCATGTATCTTAATACAAGAACTATATTTTATATTGTCGTAACATGTAAGAAATGTCAGTGAAGTTTCGCTATGCATTCTTAGCTGATACCGCAATGCCGTGACCACCATAAACTTTGAATTTCCTATCTGCAGTAAATAAAATCATGTGCTATTTCTATGAAATTATAGACGTAAATCATCAATTAACTGCAAAAATGACATTGGAGATTTGTAATAAATAAAGTTTTTTTTATAAGATTGAAGTGGCAAACGAGGATGCTGTCTATCTGGTGGTAATTGGCCACTGCCGTATATTGAAATCTGTAAGTAACTTCATATAAAACAGGGGTTTTATCCGGAGTAGATTAAAGATGCGTTGCTAGTCCTGAGGACTAAGATGGTCGCCTCATGTATAGTAAGCCGGCAACCACACCTTTCCACTGAAAATTAAAATTGCTTTACGTCGAAAAAAAGGTGTGGCGGTGGCACATCCTCGGTCAAACTAAAGTGGTTCTACCACCTCATAAAGATATTCGATTGCATAATATATATCACTTCCAATTTTTGATTTACAACAATAAAGTCAAGTGAAAATGGCGTCCGATTCAAGGACTAAGCAAAGGACACTAATACAAAATAATCGAACAAGTCGCTCAAGGGTAGCAGATTATCTGAGGCCGACCTGAATAAAGTAACTGTAAAATTGTAGGATATTTTCGAAATTAAATGTGCCGGCTCCTCATGTTTTTACCTACCGTTGGGAGCTGGCAGGTGACAAGTGCATTGTTGAGATATGTAGGGGAAGCAGAACGTGCGTACGGAAATACAGTTTTACGTTTATTTTTGAAATATGTATTTTTAAATTTTTAAAAATATACGTGTTCATAACTTTCTTTATTTCATAATTCTGACATACTTCATAATTTTTATAACTGTGTAACTTTTTACACTTTTAATATTTTACGGGTACTCATGATATGCCGTTTTTTAAACGACTTCCAAAAAGGAGGAGGTTCTCAATTCGTCTGTATTTTTTAAATATCTTTATGCCGATATTTCGACACAGTTATACGCAAACGACCGCATATCAAGCACCTATTACATATTAATATGTATCAATTCCGCGATAGTATTAGTCTGAAATTATAAACTTTTCTTTAATTCACACGTATGTTATGTAATAACGACCTTACTGTACTGGTAAATCCTTGAGGTGTACTTGTTCGAAGGGCAACCTTCGAACAAGCACTTGGTATCTGGGATACCTAAATATAGAAGTAAGACAACATATCTTTTTCAATTTCGAGTAAAACTTGTCTCTTTTAAGATTTGATACGTCAAATGACTATAAAATTCATTTAACGAATTTGACATTAGCGTTTTTTTTGTTACTTTCAACATACATTTGTAAAATTTCTTTGGAAACTGGCAAGCAACAAAATTACTAGACGTTTTTTACCTTTCTCGTTCGTTTCAACGTTAAGAGCTGAAAACAGAAGTAAAAAATAACTAAAAACTTGTTTGGCACCGTAATGTAGCGCTTCAATGTCATTTTGTAAGTGATCTTGAAATTTGGCGTCTGTTTTTGCGTACATTTGCTAATTGGCTGAAGGTTTAGACGTTACGTCTTTACCTAGTAAACGAACTTAGGCTGCTTAAGACTTTTACAGTGTAGTTACCTAAAACATAGAACAAAAGTAATATAAATTACTACTTACTAACTGTGTCGTTTTCATTCATGTTTAAAAAGTGTATCATATTTTGTAGACGGATTTTAATAAAATAAAATTAAATGTTATCTCAATATGTGAATATATATTTGTCGCCGCGGATATACTAAGACGCGAAACTAGCATCCAGGCGTAAACAAATTGACTCGTAAGTTATTTCGTTTTAAATAACATTTTAAGTTTAGATCATTAGTAGATAATAAAAGATTGAAAAAAGTATGGTTATAATGAAGAAGCACTTCAAGATAACGGCATTACAATAAAACAATCAAGAATTACGAGTCAATTTGTTTACGCCTCGATGCCAGTTTGTCGCCTTGGTATATCCGCGGCGACATATTTTAATTAGTTAAATTACTGAAAAAAAAATATAAAAAATACGGTAATAGCTATTATTACCTTTTCTCGTTAACCTAAAGCATTCTTTGCATTTGATATGCACAGACACGCGGAACGTTCGTTTTTATTATATGTACGGATATGGATTTATAGATCAGCTAGCTGCTATAATTCTGTGTGAAACCCACTATACCATATATTTAGACATTGCCTCCGGATAATTATAGATTTAGCTTTAGTAAGGCTGTCAAGGCCCATAAGTTGGCTTAGAAGAATTTAGGTAAACGTAAATCATTTGGAGTAACTTATTCTATTATCGAAAGATATCGCAGTGATTGTAAAGATTTAGACGTTGGTAGATTGAATAAATCCTTTGTAACATGATTTAAACGCTTAGATTTAAACGCTTTTTTAATTGGGGAATTTGGTCGTTTGACGGTATTACCAGGAGCTTGTAAAAACTCATTTAGGTAAATATAAGTAACAATCGCGAAATTCTTTGTACTATTGTATTCGTACATAGCCGTGTCATTAGGCTGACAGTTAATATTTTTGTCACACGATAAAAACAAAAGTAAAAGTTAAAATATCTCGACACTAGAGAAAGATAAAAGTATTGTAGCAAATGGATGTGGATGGAATGTCGCTTACTATATGGTTGTATAGCGAAATGCCTCGGATCATTGAAACCGGAACGCACAGAGCAACAGACCCCGGTGCATTCTATGGAACAGGTAAAAAAATGCGGGCCAGGTGTCCAGGTGTACTTTGCACCGGGCTATGTAAATGCTTAATTAACAGACTTCCCAAAGGAAGAGAGGTTATCTATTCTTCACGATTTTTTTTTCAAAATCTATTATAATTACCCGATTGCGCCAGATGGAGGGTAATGTTTTTCGAGCGTATTTATGTATGTATTGTATGTCCATTTCTTTGGCGTGCTACAGCCCAAACGACTTGATGGACTGTGACGTAAGACATATCGATATAAGTTTTTAAAAATGGTGCCGATAAATAGGGGGAAAGAGAGGGGGGACTTCTTATTATCGCGACAATATGGCACCAAATGGAAGCTAGTGAATAGAACATTCTAATATACCTATATATATGATAGTACTTTTACTTGACTATTTTGTCGAAAATTCATATAAAAAGCGTTAAATTAGTTCATAATGATGGGTATATTAATTATGAACTAAAAATCCTTATACGCAGTCGGGTTTTTTGTTTTTCAATTTTGAACAATGTTACAAGTTGACAAATAATGATGACATAAATGTGGCTTCATATGTGATCAACTTTTAACACAGAACGACTGAACAAGGTCAGTATGAAATTAATTAACTTGATAATCTCTTCAGTTTAGTTCTAATGTTATGATGCATTTACGAATAACCATGACATAATAATACGCTTTTGTAAATACGATACCGCGAAGCTATAGACAATTGGCTTAAAAACATTCGCGACTGTCGGTAGCAGATATTCGAATTCGCAAATATTAAAAAAAAACAACATCCCTAATGTTTACGTAAGTTTCGGTTTCGGCCGAAACTGAGAGCCGGGCCGAGAGTTCAGTTTCGGCTGAAAATTAAGTTTCGGTCGGACACTAGAAATTTTTCATTGTCGCCTATGGACATGGACATTTGGAACCCCGGATGAGTCGCCAAAATATTGCCGGCTTTGAAAGAAAGCTCCTTTTACACCGTTACACGCAGTGTACTTGAATACCTCAGTATTGAGTAAACGTAATACAGTAAGTACTAAAGGAATAAATAGTTCTACTTAAATACAAACTACTATATAATCACTGAAAACAAGCGTCGTGGTCTACAGACCTCTCTCTATAAACTAAGCGCCCCTCCTTTCGCTGTATACTGCAGTACAGAATTACATACAGACAATGTTATTCATTACGATTACGTTTTTTTATTTATTAAAAAATATTTTTTATTTATTAAAAAATATTTTTTTTTAGTTTCGTTTTACTTTATACATTTTTTAAAATTACTATCTTACTTATTTACTTAATTGTTTTTACTTTTTTTTTTCTTTACTATCAGTGTAATGTGTTGTGATATGGAGAATGAAAATGTTTTCTTTCTTTCTTCTAATCGTAAATGTCATGAACAAGGTTGCATCAATTACACTTTGTTCCTTTGTCACTGCAAGGTCTAAAAATATTCAGTGCAAACGCATATCGTTCGACGAGCGGTGTCATACTTGTCATCGTCAGTCTACGCGTCATATCTGTCAGAATCAGCGCACGCATACCGATTTGCTTTGTCATGTCGCTCGTAAGGTATTACGTCAAAGTACACAGGTCGGATGTTTTTAGAGATCTAGTTATGTACAGTAACGTGCTTAAGTAAATGACTATGGACACGTCAGCATAAATTTCAGATTCAGTTCAATGTGAAATGAAGTTCAATGAAACAGATTAGTTAATGTCCAATATTTTAGCTGCATTCATGCAGACAGATATTGAACTCGTTCTTGGGACAGATATTTTTGCTGACGTGTCCGTAGTCATGTACATATGCTCGTGACTGTACGTATATAGTACACGGATCGTTTCGGAGTAATTAACGGAGCAATAGATTCGAACGTATAAGATCGACATGCACAAGATCACGAGGAGGGAGTTAGCTTGTAAAACGTAAACAATTACTGCTTGAAGGAATAAATAATTAATAAATTTGTACTAAGGATATTGTACAAATGTTATATAATTTTAGGGAAGTAGTTATGTACGTATATAGCGAAAGGATCGTTTCGGATTAATAGATTCGATCTTATGAGATATTTATGCCGAGAAGGGAGTAAATTTGTAAAACGTAAGCAGTGACTGTTTTGAAGGAACCTGATGGACTTGTACTAAGTATAATGTACAAAGGTCGTATAAGTTTAGGGATGTAGTTATGTACGTATATAGCAAGCGGATCATTGCGGAGTAATTACCCGAATAATAGATTCGACCTTATGAGATCCACATGCCGAGGAGAAAACATTTTTTTTAAAGGAACTTTTACTAAGGATATTTGACATAGGTAATATAAGTTTTGGGATGCAGTTATGTACCGTATATAGCAAGCGGATCGTGCCGGAGTTATTAACGGAGCACAGTGGCGGCGCAAGAACTAAACTTAATATGGGCAGGGTACCTTTTGCGTGGCCCTCTGATGGTACAAAAGCGGGTAACGAAATAACAAACGTTCAAATTAAACAATTTTATACTATAAAATACTTCATCAAACTGTACTTACCTAACTAAAACTTTGTGGTAAAAAAATAAACTTTTGGATTTTCCATACTATTTTAAACTTATTTTAGGCTGTGTGAGGCGCGACGCCCTTCGCACCGCGAGGCCGTGGGCGGTGGTGGCCCACACCGCCCACGCCATACGTCGCCCCTGACAGAGCAATGGATTCGATCTTATAAGATCCATATGCCGGGAAGGTAGTAAGCTCGTAAAACGTAAACAACTACTGTTTTGAAGGAACTTAATAAAGTAGTAATAAGTATGTCTACGGTACATAGGTCATATAAGTTTAGGGATCTAGTCTATACATATAAATAAAATTGAAGTGTCTGTTTGTAATATCAAAATAACATTTTTTTACCAAATGCATATAA
>DWNE01004994.1:0-14486 GCA_018249875.1 Cecropterus toxeus | reverse complement strand
GTTTCTAACGATGTTGCTAGATTACCAAAATACAATATATCTAATGAAAATGAAAGTTCCGTGTGTGTATGTATAAAATCATAATTTTTCAAAAAAGGTATATCATATGTTTTGAACTTTAGAGGACAGATAATGGGCAATATATGACGTTTCTGTACTTTTCGATTTTTGCAATGAAACTTTTTTTGAATAGTTGTGATTTGGAACTCGATGAAAAAAAAATGCGATATGAAAGCACCATTTGCAGCTACAACTAGGTGGCGCTATATCCATTTCTGGATCACGCTAACGGTTTTTTATTTCGTAACTGGCACGAGAAGTCAAGTTTAGTATATGCGAAATACGATGCTTCTTTCGTAGGCTGGTTTTTAGAAATTTCATG
Organism: Cecropterus toxeus; assembly: GCA_018249875.1. Classification (NCBI taxonomy): domain Eukaryota; kingdom Metazoa; phylum Arthropoda; class Insecta; order Lepidoptera; family Hesperiidae; genus Cecropterus; species Cecropterus toxeus. The sequence continues at coordinate 14,104 of DWNE01004994.1, read as the reverse complement.
TGCCACGAGTGTTTAAAGTTGCATCAAACAAAAACTAATTTAAAGGCTTGTTTGATGTGAATTCAGACATTATTTTATTAAAACTCATCTATTCTATCATCAGTTACAAATTAAAGCTATTTTACACACTTTAAAGAGTGTACGGCTACTAGGAAATAAATGAATTGGCATCGATTAAAAGTTCCATTTAAATATGGTCTGAAATCAAAATTTGATACTCAACTTTGCATTGTTAATATAATGTATTTATAATAATATAAAAACAAAGTTTAAAGGTTCATGTCGGCAACTCCCGGCAAGGGTTGAAAAAAATTCACAAAAAGGTGTTTCGCAATTACTCGAAAACGGTAAAACATACATTAGGACTACATTATATCAAAATGCACGGTTTAGGGTCAAAATTTATTTCAGACCTTATTTGACTGGACTAAAACTAACGGTTGACACCAAATTATGACTCTTTGTCAATATAACAGTTACAAGCAGCTAATACAATGATGATATATTATAATTCTATAGATATAATAATTCAATTATACGAATAAAACAATATATAAAGGACTCGATAGATAATAAGTCCATTATTTTCCGATATAGGATTTGTCTCGGCGTTTCCAGAGCTTGTTTGTAAGGCGTCCGCACACTCTACCTAGTCTGAGGTTAACAAACAAATTTTAATACTTGGACATACCTTCATACAGATATTATTATCTATTTTCTTATTTTTATGCTTAAAGTAGCGTTTTATTTCAATTTCGGTATTTTCGGAGGGTAAAATTCTACCGTGATCGGTAAAATATATTTATGTATTATTTGTTCCTTTTCGCCTGTGGCAACGCATCTCTGATCTCAGAGTGGCAATGCAGCTCCGATCGACTTCAGATAGAACTATTCTATATAAAGTTGCTTATAGATGTCCATGGGCGGCAGTAACCACTTACCATCAGGTGGGCTGCTTACTCGTTGCTACTTCAAACTGATAAAAAAAGAAAAAAAAAGTTTGCACCGCATATTTGTCATTCGTTTCTGTTAACACAAATATTTAATTACGTACCACTACAAATTAAATGTAAGTAAAACAAAAAAGTGGTATTTAACGGGTAAAATGTGGAAGATTCCTATCAAGCCGACGATCGGCGAACGTCGCAAAAAGCAATATACGTACACCAAATGAGCATTTTTCCGCGTAGCTGATACCGAAGTAAACGTATTTCCCTGTTGGGTATTTATCCATTTTGCGTTTTATATAACTTTCGCTCAGCCTATGACTTTGCGCGTCCTTCAAATGTTTGCGAGACTTGTATAAAAGTTATCAAACTCGTACCTGCTATGTTCGTAATAAATAAGATTAATGTACTGGATGTCTATACGCTTTTTACACTCATATGACAAAAATAGCCAAAGGCATTCGGCACTACCCATTTTTCTGGGTCTGGGTTTAGATGTTTGTAAATTCGACTTTGTTCTAAGACTTTGCGCGTCTTTCAAATGTTTGTCATACTTGTATAAAAGTTATCAAACTCTTTTTATACTGTACCTGCTACGTTCGTAATAAATAAGATTAATGTACTGGATGTCTATACGCTTTTTACACTCATATGACCATAGAAGCTATTAGGCATTCGACATTATGCATTTTTCTGGGTCTAGGTATTTGTAAATTAACTTTCTAAGACTTTGCGCGTCCTTCAAATGTTTGCCATAATTGTATAAAAGTTATTAAACTGTCTTTATACTGTACCTGCTATTTTCGTAATAAATAAGATTAATGTACTGGATGTCTATACGCTTTTTACACTCATATGACCAAACTAGCCATTTTTCTGAGTCTGGGCGTTTGTAAATTTGACTTTGTTATACGACTTTGCGCGTCCTTCAAAGGTTTGCCATACTTGTATGAACGTTATCAAGTGCTTGGAATACTGTATAATGTAATAAAATAAGAATAATGAACTGTAGGGCCATTCAGCAGTAGCCATTGTTCTGGGTCTTAGTCTAGATGTTTGTGAAATCGACTTTGTGCTGCATCTTTGCGGGTCCTTCAAATGTTTGCCATACTTGTATTGAAGTTATCAAATCTCTTTTACTGTAGTAAATTAGACCTTTGTACTAGATGTCTACACTCACAGGATCTTAATCGCCACTAGGCAATAGCCATCAGCCCTTTTCTAGGTCTGGGTCTAGGTGTTTGTGTAAAAAGGGCGAATAAACGAACGCCCAGACTTAGAAAAGAAATCTTAATTCACCGTTTAGATATTTGTATGGTCGGGCATCCAACCAGGAACCGAGTGCGCGTAAGACCGGCATGGTGACTGCTCAGCAACGCGGGGCTTAATCTAGTGTGCATGTGCCAAAGAAAAGACATACAAACAAACATAAATACATACATACATACATACATACATACATACATACATACATACATACATATACATATAAACACATATACATACATAAATATACGTATAAACATACGCTCAAAAAACATTACCCTCCTTCTAACGCCGTCGGGTTATAAGCACAATAAACAAAATTTTAACTCTTGTACATTGTAATTTTAGCGCATATGATAATTATATTATTTAAGAAGACACTATCTATTAAAATATTATTTCGACTCAATATTACTTGAATGGATTCACTTACTGCAATACAAATATGTCTGCAGTAAGTAAATCCATACACACACATTTAATTCATCTTATTATAAGCATATAAAGTAAACGTATTAATTAATAACTTTCTTTATTGTATAGCTAGAATTCCCTGTGTATACTAGGATACAATAAACAAAATACAATGCAGAGAGGGGCTAAGAAAAAGAAAACATAAAAAAGCGATTAGCAGTTGTCGGCATCGTTTTTCAGACTTTATCATCCATACGACTCGCGTGGCGTATCGGTCACCATACCGGTTTGACGCGCAATGGGTCCCGGGTTCGATTCCCGGCCAGACAGAAATGTGAATGATGAGTTTAGATTTCTGTTCTGGGTCTGGGTGTTTGTGTATTCGTGTTTGTGTGTCCATGGCACCCACGACACAGGAGAAAATCCTAGTGTGGGGCTATGAGTGTAAAAGGCGTGTTATGCTAAACAAGCATTTAAGTCACTTAAATTCAAATGTATTAAGACAAGTTTAATATGATAAGGTTCTATACTTTATACTTTATATATAAAAGATTAAGTAAAAACCTCATAAACATATACACATACATATTTTGTATGTAAACAGTGAGTAGGAAATAATACTAGTATAAACACTGGCCGTAAACACGTAGTAAAAACGTAAACACAAACACACTTACAAATTATGAATCGCTCCATACACCGTCACGGCTAAGGCGAAACAAACGACCGTCAAAGAGTTAAACAACATATTGAGTGTTAAATCCATGGTACTGTGCGATTCAGACACTTGTGCGTTCTCTGATGAGTCTCGCTCATCGCTACATACACCCGATTTTCCCTTTAATGACGTGACCTGTGAAATTTCTTCAGTGTCCACCGTTGGAAACATTACACGTCATTCGTAAACAATAGCGCTAAATAAAAACGTGTTATCTGTTGTGTTGCATGTTTTAATCAACACATTCAATACTCAGAGTCGCGTTATAGGTAACATTGTGTGACGAAAGATTACCATAATATTATTCCTAAAAGTCGATTTATTCTTAATAGATTTTACATTTTCTTACTTTTTACTACTGTTTTGTCAATGATAAGTCGACTTCACTTGCGATAATGTCAATTTTATCATATATTTTTTAGATTGTCAGACGTCACTGTCAATGTTGTCAATTTACCAAAAATAAGAGGTGGGGCCAAATATTACTTATTTTATATATGTTTGTCAACGTCCAGCAAACGATATGAATATTTTTATTATAATTTATAAATATCTCATATTTATTGCCATCCTTTTAATTTTTTCAAATCAAAATATGCCACCGCCATGGTTTTAAATTCAAGAAGTCAAAGCACCACAGACTATTTCTTAATCAAGTATATCAGAATAACTGGAGATATCAAGATCGTGTGCATGTTGCTTATAAATATGTTATAAAGTGGGACTTTAGGCCTGTGATGTGTAAATTAATACTTGAGCACACGGCACATTCAATGATATTGTAATACGTCAAAATAATACATCTGTTATGCTGGAAATAAACGTGTGATTGACAAATATAAGAGCAGTTTAGAGAAGTTTTGATATTTATTGTTAGCGTTTACATTAAAATCTTACCTAAAACGTTCGACATTAATACCACGAACTATACATGACCGTATAATCTGTGCGTTGAAACACGAATTTGTCTCTGGTACTTGTATGCATGTATAGCCTGTCTGTGTTGATTCACCTTGTTTTGGACTGGATGAGGAAGTTGTGTCATAATTTGCGTTTCAATTTATAATGGCTGATTCGTAAAATAATAAGATTTAAACAAAAAACCTGGCAATCTCACACAGCAGTTCTTATTTCATACTTCAACAGAAAATCTCACTTATGTTCGACAATCAATTATTAGTGCTTCTATCAAACAATTGAAAGGAAGGTAACGTCGTGATAAAAAATATGGAATCTCCGAGGCAGTTAGATTCTGATACAATCGAGTATTGGAAGAAACAAGCTAAACATTATGAGCAGAAGTGAGTAAATCGTTTTATTTTCAAGTTAATTTGATGTAGATTTGTACGGGTTGTAAATAAACGCTTCATGTTAAAGGGCAAACGACATACAGCAAGAACTAGACGAGTACACTGAAAATTCAGCACAACTCGAAAAAGAATTAGAAGCTTCATTGTTACAAGTCGAGAAACAGAACAGAGATTTGGAACACCAAAATCAACGCCTAAAAAATGAAATCGATATGCTTAGGGTAAGTAAACTACTTATTTTCAATAGATATAGCAAAATTCTCCAAACTGTATAGGTGTGATATTTTTATAAACACACTACGACGGTATTGCTAAACAAGATATTTGTAATTGTAGCTCAAATATAATTTGTTCACAAATGTATGATGTTTTAAGAACTATTTAACTGTTCATAAATATCATATATAATAAATACGTACATAAAACTGCATAAATATTAAATTATTATTATAAATCATCAAGCTAAAGAAATTCATATAATATAATGTAAATTATATATTCATATGCTCTTTGATATATAAGATAAAAATTGCAAATTAATATGCAATCCGCCTGATGATAAGTGGGCAATGCTACCCACTGTAATTGACTATATATAAAGCAAGATTTCTAAGATATTCAAAAGCAAGATTTCGAAGATTCACTAAGATGATCGCCTCAAATGAAACTGAGCCAATAAGCACACCCTTTCCCGGGTGTTTCCTTCCTGGGTCTACCACATTGAAAAAAATAACTTATTATAATTTTATCTTTGAAAATAAATATTTCAACATTTCTTATATTCTTTTTGGATCAAAGTCAGTTTATTATCTAGTACAGATTGATTATTATTAAATTGAAGTCAGTTTAGTATCTTTCATACATCAATTTGATTGATTAAATTGATATCTGAATAAAGCGAGGAGAGCTTTGAATCAGAAAGTTTCAGCAGTTTGATGTCCATCGTGCCTAAGGGTCAAATAATTATGGTAGTTTTATTTATTTATTTACTATTTTTTGAAACACCTTAAACTAAGGGTTACAAGGGTAAACTTAATGCCTAATGGCATTCTCTGCCAGTCAACCTTGGGCGATAGCGATAATTTTTGGTAGGTTAGGTAGGATAATTTTTTAATTCTACTAAACTTCTTTTAAATTCTACTAGTCAATAAGCATACTCTATTTTATAGACCTACCTGGCTTACCCGAGGCCAACCAATACCAGATCTGAAAACTAAATTACTCATAAATGTCTCTTACCTCATCTTTCAAACCAGAAAATGCAACTCGTGATACTAATGTTATGACACTATAAGTGTTAGCAATTGTTTTTTTTGACTATGTATTGTTTTAAATTTATATAATAATGTTTTACAGAGTAAATTAGAAAGGAGTCAGCATGAAACAAATGCATTAGAGAATGAACTACAAGCATTGAAGATAGACAAAGAGAAACAGGCAGTGTATATTAGAGAAATTGAACAGAAGAATGATGATCTGGAAAGGGGACAGAGGTGATATAGCCATGTTTAGTTATTTAGTTAAATCCTTTATTGTTCCACTGCTGGGCTCAGGTCTTCTCTCAGATTGAGAGTTTCAGCCCACAGTCCATAGTGTTGGCCAAGTGTGGTTTTGTAGACTGAAAGGTGAACCTTTGAGATTTTTTTTAAAGGCTAAACTCTCAGGTTTCCTCACGATGTTTCCTTTAACTGTAAAGCAGTGATCATTCATTTTATAAACACACATATTTTTTTGAAAAGTCAGTGATGTGTGCCTGGGATACAACTTTTCAACTATTTGGATATCACTACTCTTTAGTCATTAGGAGAAAATGCATTTTATGTTACAAAATCTATTATATGTCCCTGAGATTATAACTTGGCGTAAAGGCAATTTGCATATAGTGAAAGCAACACTGATTACATATTGTGAAATTAGTCTAAAGATTGTAACAGGTCTATTAACATTTTAATAGTTTTAGTTGTCAGCTCAGTTGATAAATCTATGGCTTAAATTTTAATTACTTATAAACTTAAACCCTTGTTGCAAAGGTTTAATTGTGGAAGCTTCACTACATAAACTTTAGCACACATATGGGCAATATTCTGGGCACTAGATGCTGTTCATCTCGATTTAAAGTCTGTCCCACACCACATTTCAAGGTACAACATATATAGCAGTATGCAAAAGGACTTTTTGGCCTATTTTCAGAAACCGCATAATTCTTATTTGACATACACTACACATGGCTTATTACAACCTTAAATTTAGCCCACAATCTTTGAAAATATGCTAGCTTTAGTATACAGTATTATTTATGTATTATTATTGAAGGGAAGCATTCATACTATATCTTGCATTCAACAGTATTATTTATATATTTACTGAAGGGAAGTATTCATACAATATCTTGGGTTCATTAGGATAGTACTGAGATAAGGGAGTCTAGGTTGAATAGGCATATAATTAATACTGTCAAAAAAGCATGAACAAGGAAATTACCATGAGCAAAAAGAGTACTGCTTTTTGTCTAACATTGCCTTCATTAATTACTTGCTAGATAGTTAATTTTTTTTGTGTTTTGCTCTTATTACTTTTATAACACTATAGTTCACTTATTTTATCCATACTTAGTGTAATAAAGATTTTAAAGCTACAGTAGACAACTAAGATACACATTCTAGATTTTTAAAGTTAGGTATCCAAAAATATAAGATAATATATCATTATAGCAAGTGGTCATAAAGACAAACATAATGTGATTACTTGGATTCAGACCTAGTTATGTCATAGTTGCCACTGAACCATTAATATACTTTGTTTACTATTTAGCCTTAAGCAAAAACATTATCTAAAATAAACCAATTAATTCTGTATATATTTTATGCATGGTTTATTAGGCATTTTATGCAATAATGTTGTGACTCATTAGGAATGACATAAGACTTATAACTAGTTTGTACAATCTAAAATGTAAAGGAGACTAATAGGATTGTTTTACATGTACATGAGACAATCCCAATAAAGATCTGCATTTACTTAATAAAAATAAAAAACAGTGGTAAAAAGTGTTGGTCAATAAAGCATCCTAAACAATTTAGTAAACTTAAAAAATCTACTCCATAGATTTTTTTGTTTTCTCTTTCTTACAGTTATGTGTTACGTTATTATGTTCTCATGTTATGTTATGTTCTTACAATTATATAAAGTACTAGCTTAGGTTGAAGTCGGCAGGATAAGCATTTTATTATTTTTTTCTCTTACAGAGTTATATCAGAATCAGTGTCATGCATAGAAACACTACTAAATCAAGCATATGAAAGAAATGCTGTGTTAGAAAGCGAAGTGGATGAAATTGAAAATTTGAGGGTCAAATTACAAAGAGCCACAGATGAGGCGAGAGGTAAATCACATTGTTGTAGGAACAAAGTTTTTTGTATATACATTTTTTTTCACTGTGTACTTTATGTTTCCTATGTGTCTATATAACAATTCCTCTCTTTATCTTACACATATTTTGCACTTTTTTGTTCCTTTTCCTCTTAAATATTCCAGATATAGGTTGTCTGGAAGAGATTGCTGCTTAGAGATAAGACGGCCTATTGCATAGTACTTATGAACATTGTATGTTACTGCTATTTTGTCTATATTCACAGTGTGCAATAAAGAATATTCTATTCTATTGTATTAACAATTTTCTTTTAGTGTAAATAGTGATTTTGTTAAGCCGTTCAGCACATTTTTATCTTTACCTATTAAGGAGAGATAAATAGTATGCTCTATCCTGCAAGATATGATGTTGTATCTAATTTTAGGGTTTTAAACACGAGTAATGCTTCTAAAATGTTGAAAGTATAATAGAGATGGACAATAAAATGTACCTATATTGTAAACATTGTAACAGCACATAACACAAAAATTTGCTATAACTTTCACCTATACAAATATTGTGAATCATTTTGGTTAATATGTTAGTTTTACGACATAACTGTGCCACATAACATTAGTATTAACAATAGCAGAAAATATATAAATATAAGTCAATACTTCAATATTAATAAATATACTTTTTTGTAGATCTCAAACAGGAATTAAAGGTTGTAGAACGAATTCCAACATCAAAGAAAGAAGATGTAAGTCCCAGTGAGAGTCCACAATGCAATGGACATGTTACAAATAGCACTCGAACTCAAGTTGAAATAGAGACACAGACTTCACTCACTACACCCCAAAAACGTAAGTATCCTAGTATAATAATTCTGGTATTATGATATTATATTATGAGGTTAGCAGTACTTTTATTATTACTATAATTAGGCTGTAATACTACTTTATGCTGCCTATTTCTCACTTATGTGTTAGTGTTGAGTGCTGCTATGTTCTGGTTTCAAGGGTTTGTATGCGAGAGACACTTATGGGTTGTGTGTCATATATGCTAACCTCTCAACACAAAGTAAAGCCCCATTTATATATACAGACAGTAAGAGTGGCGGATGCGTGCTTAATATCACTTACAGTACCTATCTGCAGTAAACTAGGTTGATAATGCTTTGGTACAAAGCTGTCTCACCAGTGCGGCCTGCACTTTTTCGTTTACTATGTAGCCCATGTCTGACAAAAGGTTGCTGGCACCTTTTCTATACTATGCGTGCTAATATAAGAATTAAGGTAGGTGTAAATATTATTTACACCTACCTTAATTCTATCATGCAGACAGATGACGTTGCACATTCAGTGTCTGTAGATGGAAATTATTCCAAAATTAATCACACCTAAAAGCTTATTTTATTGCACTAACTGGAAGAAAATTGAGTCATCCTATATAATCCAGTGTATAATGTGATTGTTTATTAATTATTTTGTTATTATCAGGAGAAATAAATGGCAATGCAATGACACCATCTTCCCGAGTATCAGCTATAAACATAGTTGGTGATCTCCTTCGGAAAGTAGGGGTAAGTAATTTCCACATAGCTAAATTAAAAATTAGTATATTATTAGTTCTCACATTGGCAATAGTAGTTTTTTTATTGGGTTGTAATTGGCTAGAATGCTTGGATTTTTAATAATCTGTAGTAAATGGTTACTACTTGTTGAAACAAATTCGCCAAATATTAAGTAGGTACAATGCTTTGTATACAATTTTTCATGGAAACTTTGGTATACCAATCATACCTATTCCTTGCACAGCTGCCCTTATTTCACTGCTAGGGATGTCACACTACAACTCGAGCACATTTCATCTTGATATTAATTAAAATAAGGTAAAAGCACTAATGTTGGATGGTGACACTACACCAAAAGTTGACACTTTTAATAAACAATTTTCAAGTCATACCTGCAGAATATAATAGAGCGGATTGACTGAATACTTCGCTTTTGCAGTCTACTATACTAAAAATTAAAGGTGCCAACAAAAAATAACAAAACATAATGTTCAATCACCCTATTTATATTATCCAAATTAGCAATAACCATGTAAATTGAATTGTTGCAAAAAATAAAAACGCTTTGAAATTCCTCAAGGTTGTTGTCAAGGAGGCTGCAAAGACTCAGGTAAATTACATAGTTTTTCTCATTTATTTTTTCTGCATTGCATAAACACAGTGTCAACTGTTAGTGTAGTGTTTTAATATTTATTAAATTTATTAGAACATATGCAAAAATATGTGCCCATTTTAATCTAATGTTATTGCCCAAATTTTTACCGATTTTCGTAGAAATTAATATTATCCTTATTTTTGTAACGTACCTCTAACATTAGTATTTTCACCTCAAAATTATTAAATATACACACATTATGCTTTATAAGTTATCATATTCTTATATGTTTAGTAATAAGAAGATATTCTATACATATTTTATCAGTATTACATTATATTAAAAACTTGAGCGCTCTTAAACTTATACTCCAAGAGAATAATTATTGTATTTTTGTAATAATATTATGTATTGCATGTATATTTTATTGGTATATACCCATATATTATAAATACATATATGAATGTACCTGTAGAACATTGTGATATTATGAAATCTACTTATATATATTATATTGTATTACTTTATATATGTTAGTATTTGTGTATGTATGCATTATATACATTACAGCAGCTAGGATTAGTTTGTTTTATTTATTCCCAACATTGAAAACACAAAATTCAGATATATAACAAAGAAACCAAGGATGTTATGGATCTCCGTAAAAATAATTGAAATTATTCGGATATCCGAAATAAAAACAAATGTCCGTAACCGTATCCGATATAAGTTTCGAATAATTTCGGATATGTTTCGAGTCATATTTTTAGTTTTACTAAATAACATTTAAAATTGATTAGGTAGCTATTGTAAAAACTGATTTGACTGATTCTAATAGCAAATGATAATATAGAAATAAGACCAAATTATTACCTATTTGTGTTTTACGTTTAAAATTCCTTATAAACATATTATATCCGAAACCGAAACTAAGGGATAATCCGAAATAATATATACATATCCGTAACCGTATTGAAAACCAGTATAATATTATTCCTGGATCCGTATCCAGATCCCAAATTTCACATCCATAACATCCCTGAAATAAACTAGTTATAACTAACTAGTTATGGTAACCATATTTGATAAGATCATATAAATACACATATTTTAATATAATTATTAAAACAAGTATTGTACACACAATTGCTATTGTAGATATTGTATACATTTTAATGAGAAATTTAAGTGAGATTAACTATTAGGACCCATTTTAAAGGAGATATAGTAGCTTAAGTAATTAGAATTTGGTTAGACATAAAGTTGAACGGTAAGAGCACGGTTTTTCGAAAGTAATATTTGTTTTTGTACGTCGTAGTTACCAATAAAAGGAATAAATTTATCACGTAGAAGATTGTGTTGCATGGGCGTTGTGTGTAGTATGCATGAAATTTATTGCTTCCAGCTTGAAAGATTTCTTTGCCGTGAGTGTGGTAGAATCAAATGTTCGTGTGACGTGCCCATATCACCGGCACAACATAACACACCTGTGGACCATACACCTCAGGAGACAGAGACCGAAGTGAAAAGTTTGGCTGATGATTCACTTGAATATCGGAGGCCAATTGAGTTTATTCGACAACACTCTGCATCAGAGTATTCTAGTAACAAATCACAAAAGGCTAGTTCTCCCAACAACAGACGTTCGGAGCAACCGTTCGAAAGATCTTTAAACAGCGAAAATGGAAAACTAAGAAGATCATTTGCAGTGCGTTCTCGTGAAGGATTGGAGAATTTTCTAAATTTCGCCTCCATTAGGAAAGGGAATAACGAGGGAAAAACAAAGCAAATGTTAAAGCAGCAGTTTTGATGATGATTAAAATTTATAATTATAAACCAAATTATACATTTTATCTAGATTTTGAATTGTATTGTCTAATTACTAATCTACAAATTTTCTAACGCAAATTGTTAAGAATTTAAAAAAAGTATTTTGTAGTTACTCTTGTTAACTTTAAAGACTTAAAAAGGTGCCTACTTAGTTTAACTTGTAAATAATAGTATAAGTTATTTAGTTTAATTGACTGCATTGAATGTAATAGGGAATTGATTGTATTCATTACATATAGAATAGAGTACATATTATGAGTACAAAGTATCATAATCATTGAACATAATGTACAGTGTATAGTTGCAGCTTATTACATGCTTCCTATGTATAATATTTTATTAGTAGCGCCCGGTGATGGCCGTAACCGCACATTTTATTTATTATCACTTACTAATATTAACATCATTCATGTTGTGTAATTTTCTTCATTATAGGCTTTGGAATCAAAGTTAGCATCGTGTCGTGGTACAGTTAGACCTAAAGAACATTCACCCAATCCAACCACAGATGTGAATAAGGACTACAGGTGTGTACTCAAGAATTAGGACTCGCTTAACTATCCGTGTTAACGTGGGTCGAGATCACAGCGTCAGCTTATAGTATGTAATACTATATAGAATGGATTGTCAAGTATTGCTTCATGTCAACATACTCTTATTGACCCCAAATCCATAGGAAGTATACTGTGATTGGAATCACACTTTCCTAATTTACTAATCTGTGATGGTAAGGAAATAATAGTTAAGATAATTCGTATAAACGATCATATTTTGGCCTACCCACCGGAATCGTACAATGAGATGTGGTCATAACGCCTTGCTTGGAGCACTTTTAGGATCTCTCGTTCATGTAACATCTCAATTTATAATTATAAATATCTGACACGGCGTTCAGAAAGGCAACACCATGACGAGTAAATATTTTGTTACTATTGCCTTCAATAGCAGAGCATCTTGTTAAAAATCGATCGTAAATCTAATGAAACAAACAATTTTCGATGTAAATATTACCCGTGAAATATTACAAGAATAATAATATAAAGTTTTCACAGCGGACATCTTTTGGAAAAAACATTTTATGTAAATAATCATAACAGATATGTATTGACATTGTTAACAATACGAAATTTTATGAATTTTGAATAATGAATAATAATATTTTATCAACTTAGTTAGAACTTTTATAATTTGCTATTTAAATTATATAGTACTTCTATCATAGTACCGTCGTAACAGTTATTAATAATATAGTATCTTTGTTATATTCTTATTAATTTAGATTTCATACTTTAACTGCATGTTCATTGTCAACAATATTATAAATAATACGAAACAATTTACTAATTATACCTATCTTGTCTACCGTGAGATTATTTAAGACGTAAAATGTTTTCAGCACCTATATTAATAAAGACAACTATTACATTAGTATCGTCCTTAGAATTCATTAGACGCTTCATAATTTAAAGTCTACATTTATCATTTTAAGTAGATAAAGTTATAAATGTGATAAAATAACATATTATTGTTAAAGTTAAAGAAAAATATTAGCATATCTTATATAACGTTTATAAAGGGCGAGATGTTACCGAATATTCGCCACTTCGATAATAAAATTAAATCATATATCATAATAACATACATTCAGTTGATGCATGTAATGTATTGGTTTTTGTTTTATTGCAGTGTGTATAAAAGCTAGATTATTTCTAGTCAAAAGTTAAATGTTGCATGTATTTAGAGCATTGTAACTAACTCAATTTATTTATCAAAATTATTCGTTTATTTTCACTGTCAGTGTGTTGAATTAACCATTTCGTGTTGTGTTGTTGCTCAATGTAAACAAGTTTTTTGCACCTTTTGAATATTGTGATAAAATTATAAATATTTTAACCACATTGTGCACTACTAGGGTTAAAATGGATGTAACTAAATATAAGCTTTTTAATTTGGTATTAGATCGGTGTGTATAATAATTTTTGTCTAAATGCAATACTAAAATTTAATTTTTATATGTAGGTACCTATGTTTGTCTTGCCTTAATATATTCCCAATGTAAGATATATTTGCTAATGAACTGTATTTTAGAGAGAAATTCG
>DWNE01004993.1:0-14487 GCA_018249875.1 Cecropterus toxeus | reverse complement strand
TATTCTATAGCCTATGTCCTTTCTCAAGGTCCATTCTATCTCTGTACCAAATTTCATTAAAATCGGTTCAGTGGTTTGGGCGTGATCAAGTAGCAGACAGACAGACAGGCAGAGTTACTTTCGCATTTATAATATTAGTAAGGATAAAATAATCGGAAAATTCAAAGGTTACTAATCCACACCAAGGCTACACGTTGATGAAGCAACAAGGAGAAGCATTTTATAACGAAAATGAGTCAGTAAGTTTACCTATATCATCGTCGTATACAGACAAGCCGATTTTGACGTCCGATCAGTTACGAGAGTTCCATAAACACAAAAACCCAGAAATCGCCTACATCCGCGTGTCACCATTAGCTCTTGGCAGCTTGCCAGATTTCAAAAAAATGAATAATAGGGACTACGTGTAAGCGATAGGGCGTTCACCTCGGATGATATGACTGCAACCGAAATAGAACTGAATAATCCCTTGAATTCAAACCCGCTGTGACAGCGATGGAACGAGGCCGAGCTATGTCGCTGATTTGAATGTTACATACCGTTGAACGCTGCTGTCAATCTCTTGCATTTAATATGTTGCAGATCGCAGTTCGTTGTTTACTCCAGAGACACAACCAAACATTATAATTATGCTTATGCTTAATAACAGCACAGTTTAAAAGGTTTGTTAAGGGACCCTTATAAGAAGCATTCCTACTTAACCCGTAGATTTAGATTTGTCACGACCTCAAATAGGACTCCACTTATATCTTGGATTATTTATAGATGTAGTTAAGCAGCAGTGATTTTATACTAACAATAGTATGGTACATTTCTACTTCTGTCACATAAAATAATCCTTTAATCGCTTCCTATGACGTTTAGGAGAATTTAGAATAGAATCTTTTCTAAATTCTTTATCTATTCTAAACATACAAAGGCTTATCAAATTTTATCTACCACTATTAGTTTTAGTTTCAAAAATGAGGAAAATAACCACTTACGAGGTTCAGGCAAACCAGTGTATTTCTCGATTACCCTCAGGAAGTCCTACGTGACTTAAATCAAAATTATGATTACTAATATCGAGAGCTTTTAGGCTTGTAATAACACACGAGGTGTTTATAAACATTGGCCAGATGTTGCGAGGCCGATCCAAGTTCTTGCTTTGTATCAAATCTATATATATAAAAATGAATCCCTATTTCCCTTGGTCACGGTTTCACGCGTGAACGGTTGGACCAATTTCGCTCATACTTTTCTGTTGTGTTTTTTTATTAGTACAAGAAGGTTTTTATTAAAGCGAAAAAGAAGGAAGTTACGCGGACAATCGAAAAACCTAACCGTCAGTAAGACCTACAAATCCAATTAAAATTCATAGTTAAAACAGAGTAAAGTCTATCGTGTCAAATATTCATATAACTGTACTATAAGTGGAGATAAAAATATAAAATGGATAATAAAATATTTTACAAATGATCAAAGCAAGTGGATAAATAGATACATATATAGAAAGTATTTAAATTGTAGTAAAACTTTATAAGAAACGATTTTGTTTTGTTCGTGTTTCTTAACTCTTATTGAAAACTATTATGGATTGGGTTGGACGCTTTGATAAACGAAATAATGGCGTGAAATTTACCATAATATCTACTGTATTTATTGCCAATGGACATCTGTGATCAACTTCAGACAATTTCTACCCGACGTAGACCACAAATGCATTGTTAACCGTGATAGCTAAATTAGAACGCTGCGTGTAATTATCTATAATGTATGTTATTGCTGTTTTTGATTATGGAGTGCAATGAAAATTATTCTATTTTATGTCGCTCTTACCGCACTCTTTAAAGCATGAAACAAGAGCATTTAATATTGCTATTACTAGGCAGAAATAGGTTTGGTGGAGTCGAAATAACAGTTTTGCCATATTTCATAATGCCAATTTGCTCATGCTATAGATAGGACATTTGAAAGGAGGAGATAATTTTTTACCAACCTATATATTTATATAAGTTATAGTTGCCAATAATTAGTTTTATATGTAAGATTGTACTAGATATAGCACCATCTTACATAATAAGAATAAAATAATAACAATATTAAAATATTCCAAGAGTATTATTGTTATTATTTTTATTCTTGTATGTATGTATTTTTATTATAAGTGGTTTTAGCTTATTTAAATTCCATCACGTTTCTACAAACGTAGTCACCAATAAATCAACACAATTTAAACGTGTTTGGACTCCCACTTTCTTGTTTCCTGATCGGAATTCGTGGAATATTCGCAAGTCAGGTCGCGATATTCGCATTATCGAAAACCACAGCAGTGCTTCGCCAAATTTATTCTGGATCAATTATCATTTAAACAAAATCCTCCTCCTTTATTTTCAATCAATTTTTTATGAATTTGGCATTTATTAATACAAGTGATTTTGTTGGATACTAAGTATTCCTGACGTTGCAAATGTTGCTTTACTAAGAAACTGTTTACGGATCGGGAATGTTGTGGGCGTGTTGCTGATTGCCAGACGTTTGTTGAACTGCAGTTGGTCAAAGTTTGTTTTATTTATAACTTTATAATCCTTGAATCGTACTTGATAAGTGTTCCATCCAATTCTGGCACGTATCACTCGGAGGTACAATTGTATAGTGGAATGGAAAGCTAAGTGTGGTTTTGATGTTATGTTATTGATTAAATTTTATCAAACAAAAGTGATATAGGAAAAAGATGTATTTATATATATATATATTTTAACATCAGTTTGGAGTAAGAAACGAGCATGCAGTTAAGTGGCCACTACCGGTGGACACCTGAACTTAATTGCATATGCGTCGCTACTCCTAATGACTTAGACGGTCGCCTCGCGTGACAAACTTGCGGCAAACACATCCTTCTACTGAAAAGCAAGAACTGCTTCATGCCAGAAATAAGTAAGGCGGCAGTAGCTCTCAGGTCAAATCATACTATGTAGTTCAAATAAAAACTTAAAAACCAGTATTGCAAAATTACAATTTTTTTTTGAAGTTCCTTAGCTTATTAGCTTTAATTATTCTATGTCTAAACGCAAAAAGGCTATAAGTCTATATCAAAACTATTAAAAAAATATAGAAAAAAATCTTAACGATATTTTTTCCGTACATTAAATTTTGGAGATACAAACCCGAGACATTCGAACAATATCTGTGGAACCACATTATCAATGAAAACAGTAAACGTATAAAGCTCATAGCTAAACCATTATAACTTCCCAGGAAACATCCACATGTCCACATTGTACTCTAAATCTTATTGTCTATCTTACACTCACATTTCCCCACGACCTTCCCTATCTCGCTGCGCAAACATACTCCACCACAACATAAACCCTGGATTCAAAAACATAGAAATCGATAACTAATCCGTAAGTTTGATTACCATAATACCACGTCAAGGTCTTCATTGACGTGGTATTGGTTACCGTTAGCCCACTTCAACGTATGAGTAATATACGAAAATATACCAACTAACGGAACTGACCACTTTATGCTCCTATTAACGGTTATTTAGTAAATATTAACGGGTATATAAAGGTTATAATGCAGGATATTCGTAAGTAGATTATTTTGTTGCTGCAATGGTCTGAGTGAAGGTTGGAATTGTGATAACCAAAGCTGAAGTAAGCTCTAACTCGTGATCTTATTGGAAAAAGTATTCGTGTTCAATAGTCAATGACGTCACATATTAATAATGTTTATTATCTATAATAAGATTTTCTTAGATTTGGTTGGAATTTTTCGAATATACATACGATCCAAAATTAGCCAACGATGAACAGATCAGTATCTTTCCTCGATTGTTATTAAGCTTTAGTATTACAATTAGATATTCAATAATGAATTGAGCGCCTTGATAGCGAGAAAATAATCGGCATCGCTTACATTATTCTATCTTCCGTTCAGCTTAGTCCTTCCCAGGCTGAAAAGTTTTAGGTAGTCCAGGTTCAGACGCAGCCTGCTTGCACCTTGTATCCGGCAAATACATTTTTTAAAAGTGCTGATAAGTGCTTACCTGCATCCGTGAAGAACGCGGAATGACGACTGGGACTCGATGGTACGGACGCTGACGCTGATGTCAGAAAGGCCCTTTTGACCTTCGTCCACTTGGAGGCACGTGGAGGACGGTTTTGAGGAGGTCTCGCTTGAAGTTCTAGAGACCGTTGCTTACGGAGAATCGGGTGCGATGGTTCTGATTCTGTAAACAGAACACAATTTTGAAAACAACATTTGAAACACATTTTAAACTCAAGGCCACGCATTTTTCTGTATCTTCAGTGCTGTGAGCACACAAAAACATAAATACACAATCACTCAAACCTAGAATAGAGTAAATTAATCGATTAGATATATGTTTAGCCAGGAATTCAATGCAGAACCCATTGCGTGTTAGATCGTTATGGCAACCGTTCCGCCACGGGGATCGTTTCCGTCGGCTTAAAGGCAACATTATTGCATAGTTTCAGTCTATGTAAATTTTAATAATAACTTTTTATCAGATTTATGTGTCAATCGAATATGTAGTTCATTTGATGGTATGTGGTTAATAGAGCCGGCAACCACCTTTTACCGAAACGCAAGACTAACTATTCACGTTAGAAGTAAGCGAGGCGGCGGTACCTCCCCGGTCGAACTACTATAGTTCCCGGATTGTATTTGTCATTAAAATCATTTTCAATATGTGCTGTGTGCTTTTACAGAATTAATTATTAATAGGGTCTTCTATTATATCTATGGAATGGAATGATTAATTTAATTTTACATAACTTATTTTTGTAAATCTTATATTTAAATTTATATCAACGTTATATTGTAACAACAACTTTAAATTCAGAAGATTTTGGATGGAGATGGCTCCATCCATCATCCGTTCGTGGTGCACTGCTGGAAATCTCTCCTTAATGGCGCCACTCCAACCGGTCCTGTGCATTCGGAATCCAACGGTTTCCCACTACTTGCTTTAGGTCATCGGTGCACCAAATTCGAAAGAAGAGCCAATTTTGGTGAGTTCCTTACCAAGTTCTTCAGAGGAAGGTATAGTCAGAGTCAGCACTGGTGGAGCATCGCTATCCCCTCCATCACTTAGGGATCTTCTCCGCGATGGCACTACGTCTGGAGAACTCTTGGAACCCCTTGATTTCTTCTTGACCGATTCCCGATGTGTCTGTATGATATCACGCATCTTTTCCCACGGGCTTTTATGTAGCTTGTTTGGAGAAGGTGAGGTAGAACTGTCATCCTGTAATAAAAAAATATATTAAAATTTACTTACACACATAAGAATCTACTTTTTTGGGATAATTAATAGAACACTTATTTTGCTATTGGTTTTTCTATTGGTCCCTTAAAATTTGTGTGATAACAAATTTTAAGGTACCAATAGATTAGAACCAATAGAAAGCGTATTTAAAAATAAATTATGTGTTACATTGGCATGTACATGTACATAACATCGTACCATATAAATATTTGACATGAAAAGAACATTATGATCAGCTTGCCCAAATGCGCCAAAAATGTATAAATCAAAAGGATGACTTTTTCCTCAGAAGAATATTAATGCCTTTAAGAGAAAATTTAACGTAACACAAAGAATAATACACATACATCCAGACTCAGAACGGAATCTAAACTCGTCATTCAGATTTTTGCCTGGCCGGGGATTAAACCCGGAACCCATTGCGTGTCACACTGGTATGGTGACCGCTCTGCCACGCGGGTCGTCATGAAAAAACTGTATAATTATATTTTAGACTATCATACCTGTAATGGCGCCTGTAGAAATGTGTTGTCGTGGTCCTCACAACGTAGCATACTTTTACGGGACATACCTACAAAGTTAGAATATTAACCAATCAACAAATTATAGTCAATGCAAAATATATTATACTAGCTTATTCCCGCAACTCCGCCACGGTCATGATTACCACGGAAATGAGTTTTCCATGTCATTAATTCAGGTCATAATCTGTTCACTAATTTTCAACGAAATTTGACAACATCCTCACAACCTTCGCCTTTATAATATTATCATGTGATATTTGTATAATGTGTATAGTTTAAAGTTACAAGGTTTATGTAAATATATTTGAAAACAAAAAGCTGTGTTGCCATAATATCTAAGTTTGTGTAAATAATTACGTTTTGTTTCAACAACAATAAGTTTTTGAAAAATAAATTAAAATCCTATGAGTTTATTACGTTTTCTCAAAAATATTTTACCAGGATATATTTACAATTTTCATTTTTTATTTTCCCAGGTGATAGAACCAGAGTAGTTCGACCGGGGCGGTACCACCGCCACACCTATTTCTAGCGTGAAGCAGTTTTTGTGTCTTTTTGGAAGGGTGTGGTTGCCGACTTACTTATATATGAGGCGGCAATCTCAGTTCTTGGAAGTAGCAACGCATCTGTGATTGACCTTAGATAGAACCCCTGTTCTATATGAAGTTGCTTATAGATGTTCATGGGTGGCAGTAGCCATTTACCATCAGGTAAACTGCATGCTCGTTTGCCACTTCAATAAAACAAATCGTTAGGAGAGTGACATAAGCTATATAAATTAAAAAAATGCACCTGTGAATAGGGGGAAAGCGACGATTTTTTTATTATCACGACAATATTGGTACCAAATGAAAGCTAGTAACTAGACCATTCTAAAAATATATTATAATAATTTTGTTTGAATATTTTGAAGAAAACTCATATAAAGCGTTGAATTAAATGTTTCGTTGTAAACAAATAATTCCTTTTTATCCGTCGGTTTTTGTTTTTATATTTTTAAAATAATTACTAATTGTAATTACGTATTAAATAAATTTGGCTTCTGTGATTTTAAACTACTGTAATTATACTTTTATATGATTTGAATTCAATTGCATGCCAGAAAAGGGTAATCTGTACTAGCAATTATTTGAATAAATTAATAAATAAGATTCCAAATATGTGTTATAGTGACGACCCACGTGGCCGACCGGTCCCCATACCGGTCTGACGCGCAGTGGGTCCCGGGTTCGATTCCCGGCCAGACAGAAATATGAATGATGAGTTTAGATTTCTGTTCTGGGTCTGGGTGTTTGAGTATTCATCTTTGTGTGTCCATGGCACCCACGACACAGGAGAAAATACTCGTGTGGGGCTATGAACGTGTATGTCTTTTTTTTAGTGGTAAGAGAAATACATCAACTGTGAAAATTTCACTATCACGGTTTATGAGATACAGCCTGCTGACAGTCAGACGGACATCGGAATCTTAGTAATAGGGTTCCGTTTTAATACTTGGAGTACGGAAACCTAAAAATGCAAAGTTTGTATTACATCCCTTTTATTCTCACCGTACGATATGTTATCAACGTATCTTGTGATCTTGTGTTTTCAACTGCCAGTACTAATGACTACATTAGTTGAACAGATGTTTACAACGTATTATCAGGAATGCCAAAGCGGCATTATGTGAAGATGGAATTGACCGTGAACACCAACAATCTTGACCTATCCAATGAATCGCCTATCGTGACCTACTTGGCTCTCTTTTCCATCAATTGTGAAGAAGTTATGATGGTTAATATTAAGATAATCGTGGATTTCCTTTTGATGTGAAATATCTATAGGCACAGGTACACCTGATTATCGTCGTGGCGATGCTCGCATTTATTTATTTTAGCGCCATCTGTTATACCATTGTCGCAACTTTTAAGTATCGAACAAAACTAAACGGGTTGCAGTGTTAGTTTGACTCAGTGCGGGGTATTGTTCGTAGATGGCGTTATTTTCATTATGCTATATATTTCTGTCGCAATCTTTTTTTATGCATATTACTTGCAAGAACACGATGTTTCACATCTGCCAGGCGTCCCGTGATAACTATTTTTATGACACTGTGACAAATTCTTCTTAAATACTTTTTAGGTAAGATAAGACAGACAGATAGAATATAACCTCGCCTACTTAAACTTAAGAAACTAGCTGTGATCCGTGGTTTCACCCGCTGAATGTAATGGTTGCTGGCTTCAGCTGCCAATGGACATCCGTAAAAAAAAACCCACCTAATATTGTGAGAACGCTGTGTCCGACTGAGGCTAAAGGGTAGAAACGGAACCTAAAAATCCGTCTGGCCATCTATCGATCTGTCCATCGTTAATCGTCGTAAATATAGACGAAACCAAAACTATGCAGTAGTAACAATATAAATCTAGACTATACCTAACACGCGAGCGTCACAAAATATCAATAAATAGAAATAGCTCATATTTATATCCACAATCCCGTAACGCTTCGGTTCGATATATTGGCTTGTTTCAGTGGAAATCGAAATGGTTTATGCTAGATATTATGATCAAAGAGGCGGTAAACTGTGGAAAGATGTTATGCCCGTTGCGTTGGAGCTCTGATGGAATGGGGTCGAGATACACGCGAATCAAAGTATAATGTAACTAGTTATGCCACGCGGTCTCATCCGCTGCGATATAAGAACTAAGTAACATCGTTAAAAACGTTAAGAAAAACGGACTGCTAAAAACGAAATTGTTCATAATGTAATGTAATGTAACGTTTTTCTTAAATTATGTCAAAATAGTCAAGTAAAAGTATAACAATATATATACTTTTAAATAAGTGTACTTATTAGCTTTCATTTGATGCCCATATTTTTGTAATAGTAAAAAAAATCGTCTCCCCCCCCTTTTTCTTCTATTTCCAGGTGCCATTTTTTTAAATTATATAGCCTATGTCACTATGCAAACTGAGATTCTAATGATATGTCATACGTCATAATCCGTCAGGCCGCTTGGACTGTAGCATGCCAAAGAAATGGACATACATACAAACATACATACGCCCGAAAAACATTACCCTTCCTCTGACGCAGTCGGGTAAAAAAATATGTTTGCATGGTATATATGTATGTATGTGTGTCCCCGACTAATAATTTCGTATCATGGTCCTCTATAAGGATGGATTATAAACCACACCAGCCGTCATATCTCCCTTTCAGCAAAACATTCATAATTTTACTGTAAGTGGCATTCACGTGCCACAAATAGATCGGCCGATGATTCGTATTGCACCGGAGCGGACATCCATATGCGTGTATTGTTAGAAACAATCATTCCAATTGTACATGTATTGTACATATGTACAATACTTGTACGATTACAATTGTACCAGTGTAGACGGTGGCGTAAATATACCTTTTGAGACCGGTGGTTTTTTTGAACAGAATGAAGTAGCAAACGATGCAGTCCACCTGATGGTAAGTGATCACTGCCGCCCATGGATATCTGTAGGCAACTTCATATAGATCGGGGGTTCTATTTGAAGTTGATCACAGATGCGTTGCCACTCCCGAGGACTCAGATTGTCAGCTCATATTAAGTGATTCGTATATAAAGCCGGCAACCATACCCTTCCAATGAAACGCAAGAACTGCTTCACGCTAGACTTATACCTCCACGATCGAACTACACTGGTTCTACCACCTTAAAATTCATTGGACGAAAAAACTTTTCCGTTTTTTTTGCGTTTCAGTATAATTATTTGAGTTTGAATGGTCTTAGGTTGTGTTACGGATGCGTTACTAATTCCGCGGACTACGATGGTCGCTTCATATCATATAACTATTATATAACTATTATCATTATTGTGGTGCATAATATGTACTAATTTACTCACTTCATTTTCTCTCAAATCAAAGTTCTAAAATAAAACTTCAAAAATTTAAAATCAGAACTAAAGCCAAATCCAAAACGCATACCTGCCTCAATCCTCAACTCTTCGCAAGAGGTGGTGGGGGTGAGAGAGATCGCTGATCCGGGGGTGAGGCTGGCGGAGTCCCGCGCTTCAGGGGCGAAGCTCCCAGGCGTGGAGCCCGCGAGAGCCACCGCCCCGACCATGGCCCCCGCGGCCACCGCTGCCGCGCCTCCAATGGTCGTTGGTGGCCATTGCGCCTTCTCCCACCTATTTAAAACACTATTTTATTACATGTTTAAAACAATATTTTATTATGCTACGATTTTTCGTAAAAAAGTTGTATGCATTGGTATACTTGACCACCCGCGGCCGTAGTGGTTACCATAATGGACTAAAAAAGGGTCCGGGTTCGACCCCGGACATACATATATTATATCTGAGTCATAAGTTGGTTCTGGGATGCTCATAGCTCCACCATTAGATCATCTTTTTTATCAGACAAGCAGCACACGATAAGTAAGATAAGGTAACTACCGCCCATGTACATCTGTAAGCAACTTCATACAGAACAGGGGTTCTTTCGGAAATCAATCACAGATGCGTAGCTACATCCGAGGATTATCCGGATAGGGGTGCCTATTTGCGATAGGGGTGTTTATTTATTTATATGTTTGTCCATTTCTTTGTGCACGCGCTGTAGTTTGTCATAAGAACTATCACGGTTTAGAAGGGAAAGGGGGAGGGATTAAGGGGGAGGGATTACTTTTTAATTCTCACATCAATACGAGTATTAAATAAAAGCTAGTAAATAGACCATTCTAAATATATATTTTTATGTCGGTGAAGTCAATAAATAGTACGGGAGTTACCTTGGACAACGAGCCGCAAGCGTTCTAGGAGCAAGTTAACGCTTCGACAGAGTCCAAATGGTGTTGTGCGAGCCATCGTGCAGACAATAAGTCTAGGAACTGCCTTACGTCTCGTTGCTACATTTCTGTTTTAAAGCTCAATGTTAATTACCCAACTGCGTCAGAGGGAGGGTAATGCTTTTCGAGCGTATGGACCTATGTATGTATGTTTGTTTGTATGTCTTTCTATTTTTTGGCAAGCACTACAGCTCAAACGGCTCGACGGATTGGGGCGTATGACATATCATTAGAAACGTCTCAGTTTGTAGAGTGACATAGGCTATATAATTTAAAAAATGGAACGTGGAAATAAAGGAAAAATAAATTTAATGAAGTAAAAATTAATTGTTATAAAAACGAAAGAAAAAAGATATTATACAAACAAAAAAGACAAACCCGCTGAGTTTCTTGCCGGATCTTCTCGGTTGTGGTCGTGTTCCGACCCGGTGGTAGTATAAGAAAAAAATATTGTAACTGACAATTTGTAAGTGCCCCCGTAGGCCTATGCAAAATAAAGACATTTCATTTCAAAGGAAAAAAGAGGGGAGGGACGATTTTTTTACTATTACGGTAATATGGATATGAAATGGAAGCTAGTAAATAGATCAATATTAAAATATATATATTCTTATACATTTACTTGACTATTTTAACAAAAGTGTTAACTTAAGTATACTCGTATATCATTATGAACAAGTATTTCGTTTTAAGCAGTCGGGTTTTTCAGATAATGTTTTTAACGATGATACTAGTTTAATCGGCTGCATGATTTTAATTTGTTACAATTTTCAGGAGGAATTTCGTTCTTATCAATCAAGTTTTGATTTGATAGATTAATTTAAATTTATCAACGAATTATTTGTGTAATACCGCCATTTTGTGGTGAAAGATCCAAATACAAAGAATTCTCGATTCTTGAATATTACATTCCATCTAGAAAATGAAATGAGCGCCATCTAACACTCTAACTTTGAAGTCGGGCAAAGCAATCACGTTTGTCGTCTGGGAGGCCCCCCTTTAATATTTATTTTATTATGTTTTTTAGTATTTATTGTTATTTCGGCAACAGAAGAATATCATCTAAGAAAATATCAAGTGTCTAGCGATCACGGTTCAATTTCAATTTCAATTTATTTATTTGCATAAGTACAGGTACATAGATAACACATTACACTAAAATTTATACAACCCATTATGCTTTGACAGTGTAGGCGTACAAATAACAGCTTATAATTTATTTATAATTTATTAGCTGGACCATGCGGTTTCACCCGCTACTTCATAAGAAAGAACAAACAAACATATATGTATGTTATATAGCCTATAGCCTTCCTCAATAAATGTACTATTCAACACAAAAATATTTTTTCTATACGAACCAGTAGTTCCTGAGATTAGCGCTTTCAACCAAACTCAACTACTTTATAATATTAGTATGGATATGACGGTAACATAAAAATCTACCATTAAAATCTTTAAAATAAATAATAGTTCTAACATAGTAATAAATATTTAAAATTTAACATATATACAAATTCCGCATGTTACCTACGTCACGAGATATATCCTTGTGTCAAACAATGGACAGTTCCATTTTTAGCCTTAGGGTATAGAGCCCTAAAACCATTTCATTTCATTAAAGTAAAAGCATCGATTCTCATGTTAAAGATTCAAGTTCATATTTAAGACGTCAGATTAGAAAGTCATGATTACTTGCCACATCTGTAATGGAAGATAACCTGATTTCTCGCCAAAGTCCTTCCGAATGGATGTGGAATGATCTTTAAGAAGTTAATGGTTCTAAAATTTTAATGTCTAACTAAAGTATTAGTGAATTGATTGCACTAGATCCTGTCTCCACTTCTCGGTTTATTTGCAAATTTAAGCCATGTTGTCATTAAATGAACGTAGGTTGCTGGCCCGTAGTGCTGTGGAATACATACTAAACAATCTAATCATGCGATGGTAAACTCGATCTATTTACTTTAAACGTAAAAGATTTTTAATATTGATATGATAATAACATACGTAATAAATTAAGACAGAATGTCCCTTAAGTAGGGACTAAATAAATTAACCGTCTCTCACAACTCACAACTTTTTACAGTAGAAAAGCAAATACGCAGTATATGTACGCAGTGTATTTGATTATTCATTCACTTTAAAATATTACTTGCCTGAATGCTGCTTTCACTCTCGTCCACTTGGAAACTTTGGATTTCTCGACTTCCTTGGAGAAGATACCATCAGACCGTCGCCTGAGGGGCGAGCCTGGTGAAGCATCACTCTCCTCTCCGCCCGCCGACCTTGACCTCTGTTTCCTTAGTAACGACCCCGCAAATCTCGAATGGGTCTTCCATTTAGACCCACTCCTCTTCATACTCCTTCCACCTGCAATCATGGAGTCGAAAATCGCTTGTCCGTATTCACATTCCAATTCTGCATCGAAAGCCTCGTTAATGAGTTCCATTTCCTTGCTATCTTCCTTTAATCTCTCATTCTCTTGAGTAATTCTCTTATGTACACTATGAAGACGTTTCAAATGGTTTACGTCTTTTAATCTCTTAAGAAGTTGATAGTTATGTTCTTTTAAGGTCACAAACTGATCCAACAGCTCTAGCAGCTTTTCCAATTGGTCCAATGCTTCTACAGTATCTTTGGTACGCATGGCCAATTCCCTTCCACGCCGTGAAAGAGGATCGTTTCGGTCTTTCAGCCTTTGGATCATCTTGTCGCATAAGACTTCAGGGTCTGGAGTTTCTCCTTGACTCCAGTAGTCATCAGGAGTTAGTCCTGCTGTACAGGGAGAAGAACCTTCGGCGTCAGAAGGAGTTTGAGGTGATTTCACTGATAAAGACGCGGGCGGTTCACCTCTTCGTCTTTTATGTAAAGACGTCCCACTTGGTGGCAATTCAGCTAATTCTTTTTGTTCTTTTTGCTCCTGCTTGGTTTTCTCAACTACCTGGCTGACGTCAACGACGTCACTGCTTTCTTTCTGTGACGTCATATTGTAGTCGCGTGTTTGTCGGTACTATTTATAAATGAAAATAAACGCACGTGTACAGTTCGGCGGGACGAAAAGACAGATGTCAAAGGAATGCATTTTTAAACGGTATGCGAAAAATTCACGCTATCCGGGACGCCATTTTGGTATTTCACGCTAACGGCGAGATCCGCGATAGATAGTTAGAATGTAGATGTAAAATAAATGCTAACAACAATTTACATAAACTAAGTTAATGTCGGTTTATTCACTTGGAGCATTCTGATTCCAATAGCATTCATATTTAATTACACGGATATTGTTACACTATTGCTTCTTTAAATATTAAACATTTTACTACAGCTTTATATTATGTTATTAACACAAATGCACATAAGTTCTTATTCAATGTATTAACATTATCTTTGTATTTTCCGCCCTAGCGCGTACGCAGCGCGAAAGGCGGGCGGCCGCCGACTGCCCACGACGGAAACTAACGAATATTTCCGACGAGTTATTTTTAACCCTCGTTTTCCTCACACAAAATACACCCCTATTTCTAACAAAATAGAGTACTGCCACAATTTTAGTGCATATTTGTGTTATTAGTACCTACTTTCTTAATACTTCCGAAGTGAGTTCCCATTAACCTATATTTTTAAATGGAAATAAATTAATGGTTTACGTTACTGTCTTGTTTAACTAAACACTGTATCTATGTTTAACTGGAGAAAGCTAACACCAAAACATGGTATAATACAGAATACTTTACTTTAAAACCAGCTACATGGTAGAACCAATGTAGTTCGACTGAGGAAGTACCACCGCCACACCTATTTCTAGCGGGAAGCAGTTCTTGCGTTTCGGTGGAAGGGTGTGGTTGCCGGCTCA
>DWNE01004992.1:0-14489 GCA_018249875.1 Cecropterus toxeus | reverse complement strand
ATCGTAATATGTACTGTAGTATAGCAAACTCTTGCCATTTTTTCGAGCTGCGTTTGTATGCAACGCTTAATCTAGTAAATATTTGATCGAAGACATACATACAGAGGTGTCGGTTACAGTAACCATGTCGCGAATTCAATGGTTTTTTCCCATCACAAAAAAACCAACGCGCCTAAAGCAGTTTTCACTTCAAAAATGTCTAAAACGGACTGAAAAATAATGTGAGGATTAAACCAGTGCGTCTAAAACCCTCTAAGAATGGAATTTTTCAAAATAAGTACTACGTTTTAACCGACTTTCAAAAAGAAAGAGGTTATCTATTCATCGCGTATATATTTTTTTTGTATTTTTCTAAAGAAGTTAAACGGAGAATGAGTCGTCTTAGTAAATTCGTTCAATCAAATATAATTACGTTATTCAAGGGTGATGAAGAAACCCTAAAAATGATCTCTTAAAAGTGTTCAAGTTAATTGTAATATTATCCAGGACACATGCAAGCCCCGATCGCGCGACTGATGTGTTTTCTAGCTTCTATCCATATAAAATGTAAGCTGTAGGGATGTTACGACTTTTTTATATAAAGAATATAGTATATAAGATAGGATAAGTAAACAATCTGGGAAATGTCCGGCTATAAAGGAGATTTTTGATGTGTAATCACTCGAATACGGTACGATCTCTCTAATAAAATCTATTTCTATCTTTTTAATGGTTATATCTTAAAAAGATCCTTTGCAGTTTGACAGACTCCATTTCGGAGGGCAAAATTGTTTTACTAAAATCAGACCGCTTTTATGAATATGATATCGTTTCGTTATGTGAATTGTGGTCGTAAAATTGCATTATAATTTTCATTATTGACAAGCTAATATTAGTTTGTAAGAATATGTCTAGGCGCTAAGACAATTTGATGGATTATGGCCTAAATCCTTTATCTGGAGTACACACCCATGTTCAGTAGTGGAATAATAAGAAATGATGTAAATTCTGGTATTATTAAAATTTCGTCTAATGAATTATGACGTCATATGACCCAACACGAACATGGAAATTCTAAAAATATTTACAAATAATATAAATTTTAAATTTTGTAATTTTTGCCCAGGAACTATTAATAAGTTTATGGTTGAAAAGTTGAAACCTATAGTTGTATGTTTACGTTTTTTTTTTGTTAAAAAAAGATGACAATTTGCATGACGGAACGATTTTTTTCTACGACCCTAATGTTTTGTACGTCGTTATTTCGGTCGTAATTTAATTGATATAATGCTGATACGTACGCTTTTGTATTAAAAGTTTTTCTAGTCTTCGACGCGTTTACAGAACAATCTTACATTTTTATAACTGAATGATTTCCTCTCGTCTGTTTTATTCTGTTTTCTATACTCCGAGCAGTGCTGGTATAGAAAGGATGGCATAAAGTAAAAATTATTCATATGAAAATAATTTTTGCGATCCAGAAAAAAAGAAACAATATTTTTGTCTTGGGGAATAGACGTTTTTGGTATGGCATTTGTGTTGTAATATTGTGAAATTAAATTATAGTTTCTGATGTAGACTTTAAAGTATGAATAGTATTATTTTCCTATTCCTTTTCATTGTATATTTATTTTAAATTCTGTAAAAAAATGAACAGATTTGAATGAAATTTTGTCCAGAAATAGTTAATGATCTAGATTAAGGCATATAATTGTCATTGTATTGATAGAAAACTCGGTAAATACATTTTATTTATATTAAAGTGGGCGAGGATGATGTAAGAATCAATTCGGTACGTACGTATTTTTATTAGTCTGAATTTAATATACGAAGACTTTTTATCATACATATATTTACCAGCATTGTTCGGGGCTAAACTTATAGATGTTCATGTTTAGTCGTCAAGTAAATTAGTTTATACTTTGTTCATTGGCCTAACAAATGACGGGTTTCGGGTCTGCGTTCAATTCAAACTTTAAAAAAGGACTATAACATCGAAGAAATCGTATATTTTGTCAAACAACAGAACGAATATCATTAAGGCGAACCACCGATTGGCTTGATTGCTCGAGCGATGTTTGCTGAAACTATCTTGTCGCATAAGCTAATGAACACTGAACAGCTGCTTAAGCCTGGGCAGTCCAACTCATTGCTTAAATGAAAACGAGCGGTACATGTTTTATTCCATTCGAAAGTCGGTCAAATTATTTTATTTACGTGTTATATAGACTCTTATATTTATAATAGACGAGCAATTTGAATGCAGTTTTGGTATTCGCATTAACAGTATCCCAAGATATAGTAGACTGGACGTTCATTCTAATGCTGTATCATATGATAAAATTATGCAATATCCTTATAATTATTATATGCATAAATCCTTAAAATTATTTTGTTTAAGTATTATTATATAAATGTATTATATTGTTTTTTTTTTCATTTTTAGTGACATATAGATTCAAAATACATAAACATAAATACGAAGAGAAAACAAGCCCTAATTTTGACACATTTTTTTTTTGTATATCCGTTATTGAAGTATTTAATATGAAGTGCATTTACCATAGTATTTCATTTAATAACAATTATTGTTATAAAAAATAAAATTAATGTGCAAATATTAAATTGAAAAATAAATTAAATATTTCACGTAAACTAGAAAAGAATTTTATAAAGTTATAGTTTGATTCATTTGTAACAAACTATGTAGCATTTTGAATTTTACAAAAAAATAATACTTTAACTAAGAAAGATTGAAGATCTTAATATTACAACTTTTTTCTAATAAAGGGACCACTAATGTATTTAGTAATACTAAAAACATTAAATTGTAACTCGTAGTATATAAAAAAATACATAATTAACAACACAACAACGACATCTAAACTCCTAAATGTAAACGTATTATTAATTAAGATTAGTGATCGTTAAGTTTATGTTTTAATAAATTAATGTAAATCCAAAATTCCGTTTTTATTTAACCTTCATTTAATCATATCCTACAATATTGATTTTTGTCGTGTTTAAATAGCATCTTGATCAAATCATTATCTTTACTGTACATTCCACCATTTTATTTTTATTTAATTTGACAATTTAAATGTCTGTATGTATACGCAAATAATTGTGTTAAAATACAGTAGATTTTGGTTTCTAATAGTATTTTAAAGTATGTTTACCTAAGTTTCGGTTTCAGCTTAAAAACCAGTTTCATTCGAACACTAATATATATTTATATTACAATATAAAATACATAAAATGTAATATTCCTTTATTCGGCCGCACTTAATTATTATTATGATTGAAGGAGAATCATTAAAGTGGCTAAGTGTGGATGTTTTTGTAGGCGAGTTTGTTTGCATATAAAGACCCGGGAAATTAGGAAAGCTTATACAGTTTCCTTGACGTGTCTTCCTTAACATTTTCCTTATTCTATTTTTGTATCAAGTGATAATTAATTTCAAATTCTGACTTTTAAATACCCAAAATTAAAATAATATTTAGAATAGGTATTAATAGCCGATACCAAACTGCTTGTAATAAGTCATTGTCGATTCATGATAATTCAATAATAATTTCACTATTTCAAGTGTACAAGTTAATTGATACCACTAATACAGATACACCTACTATTGTTTAATCAGAGTGTTAATTTAATAGCCATATTAGTAGCTAATCGCTCTAATTTCGAATGATTGATCTGGTAGCTGGGATATTAATTATTGGTCTAAAAACTAGACCACTAAACTATGGCGTCCATGCAATATCAGTGAATTAAAAAAATGAGTAACCAAATTAAATTATAACAATTATTCTATTTTGTGGTTTTTATACTCTTATTTATTCAATACGTATGTCTTCATTACATATGTAGTCAATTTATAAATAATTGTTTTTTTGTATTCGATTTTAAAGATCATCCTCTTAACATGTAATAATGTTAAAGTGTTAAAACAAAAACCCCAAATGC
Organism: Cecropterus toxeus; assembly: GCA_018249875.1. Taxonomy (NCBI): domain Eukaryota; kingdom Metazoa; phylum Arthropoda; class Insecta; order Lepidoptera; family Hesperiidae; genus Cecropterus; species Cecropterus toxeus. Next base: position 10,540 of record DWNE01004992.1, on the reverse strand, counting down.
TTAAAAACGATTAATCGCCTTCAGTTACCACGCAGTCGGTTCTTTTTTCTCATAATAACACATTTAACTTAGCGCTTTTTATGACTTTTCACGATAATAATAACATAAAAATACTATAGTATAGATACTCAATTTGAATACTAGATTTCATTTGATAAACTTATAATTGTGATAAAAAAAAGGCGTCCCTTCCCCCGACCTTCCTCTTTTGGAACTATTTTCATTATATAAGCCCATGTCACTATACAAATTAAGACTCATACTCGTAATATACTTACATAAATGATTATTATATAATTTAGCCAACTCTATTTAGCAAATAAATCATTTTATTTTATCACACGGACTACATAGTTTAAAGTTAATAAGTTATAGGTAAAGTTTTCTTAAATATCTCCATTCTAATTTTGGATTTATTACCTACTTCTCATTGATGGTTCTATTTATAGCACACTAAAACAAGTACCTCTGAAACCGGACCCCGAAGTACAGGCAACACCAATTCTATTCACATTAACACAAATCAAAGTCCAATAAACATCAAAGTGACAAAATAGATTCGCACTTTCCAGCTCCAATATAAGACCGTAGATTAAATTACCTCAGACGCGAACTCTAAAAGGGTCTAGAAGCAAAAGAAATGTTGAAAGAAAGAAGATGTAATTTGCTGCATTAGAGGAATAGACGTGAAGTAACCCAATCAAAGGTCGCGGAAAACGATCGGGAATCGAATTTTAGAACCGCTTTCACGGGAAATTGGTGACGCCTGGAGACTCATGGCGCAGCACCGCACCGGGCTGAGTGCCTCTATTTATTAAAAAATGGATTTGAATTTTCCACGGCAATGTAGGGTTGAATTCTTGACAATAAACTGATTCATTATTATTAGATGGAATAATGAAAGAGGACGATACGATTTTAATAAAAAGCATTTCAAAACCAGTGACGTTCATTTATGGATACGAAATTATAGAAATTTCATAAAATCTAACAAACCTTTATAATTTCTTCAATGAGTTCAATTTGTAGTACAAGTAGAATTCGATTAAAATATACTATTTATAAAAACAAATGTAGGAACTTCGGAAACGCGAAACATGAACACCAACTCAACTCAAGTAAGTTAGGAAAAGCAAATTCAGCAGAAACTCGATTATGTCTTCATGATTGTTTGAAGTCGTTGCGAATTGTTCGAGACTAAACAAGATGGCCAACATTAAGCGATCAACCTGACTAACATAGTCCGCTTATTACGGCAATGGGTCTATCGAGACTGGCGAGATAATAACGAGATGAAATTAATTAAGGTGGTAGAACTCTTTAAAGTACGAATCCAGTGGCAATGCTGTCTATTATAAACCCTATAAAATATAATAATTCTGAAGCTGATATAGCCTCAGATTTTTAATTTATAGCGTTTGGATAAGAAAATATAAGGGATATAGGGCGTGCATAAAGGGACCGGGCCCTATTCTTACCATAGACGACAAAGAAAAAATCTTTAAAAAGCAGAACGTTTTCTGCTTTTTGTCGACAAATTTGTTTAAAACTAAGCAATAGCTACGGCCATGAAGGAAGTGATAGATACATATAAGGCACACCAACTTTTAATGATTTTTTTACACTTATGTATGTGGTATCGTTCTTAATCGACACCTTTTCATGACATCCCGTAAAAGACACGCCTATGACGACTAAAAAACAAAATCTAGGAGATACGCAGCAGCGTCTTCTTATATAACATAAGGTCGATTTTTGGCCCGAACCTACTATTCGGCTATCGCCAAAATCCTCAGCCGAAGCCAAAGCCGAAGCCGAAGCCAAAGCCGAAGCCGAAAATTAAAAAACCCTAAGAAATGGCCAAAAGTGAATATTAGACCGATTTGAAATATTATTGACTAAAATTATTGTTGATTGTATATAAAGTCCAGCTAGAGCTTTACAATTACATCCCAACTCGACAAAAACTATATTTCAAAATAATACAAATGTTAAATACAACTGTTCGGTTTACAAGTTCGGCCTATTTTGGCCGAAGCCGAAGGTTTTGCCAAAAGTGGCTGAAACCGAGCCAAAGGTTCGATCGACACTATTTAACACCCACCGCAGTAAACGACACACATGCCAGGCGCGGTCGCTGTTATCAATGCCTGAAGAGGGTTATGTATGTAACTAAATTATATACACAAGAATTATAACTTTATATGTACATATAAAAAATAATATGAATCTTAAACAAAAAGCGAAAATATTTAAGATTTTTGCGATTCTTTATATAAAAATACTTATTAAAAGCTTCTTTTCCGCTCGAAGAGGAATGAAGCAATACACAGAGATAATTTTATTAAAATACATAGCATTCCTTACCAGTCGACCTTAGAAAATACGGAATAAACGCGAGAAATCTGCGCCAGGTATTTCATAAAATGTAGTGCTATTTTTAATTAGAAGGTATAAATTCCTTAATACTTCCTCTAACCAGAACACATCCCTAACTCTAATTAACTACCTAACTAGACTCGAAACATTTTAGACCTTTGCGTTCGTTCAAGCATCGTAATCGAATTAACAGCGATCGAACCTCGCTCTTGCTACACTTGCCATAACACGTTGATTTTATAGGAAAGAGGGGATTTAATTGCACTATAAAGAAAAATATAACATTTTCTTTATTAAAAACTTTAATTTCAACCAGATCATGATGGCTGTTTTGGTAAATAACTCCGAAACTTCTTCTTCTTTCAGTATTCACAAGGAAACGTAGTATTCTTTCTATAGTTATAATACACAATCATGAAATTATATTTCTATGAAACCTGCAATTAAATAAAAAAAACAGCAACTGTAAGTAATATTTGTCCCATAATCCCCAGTCAACACGAACTTCAAATTTAAATTTTAAGCTGTCCCCAATTAGAAAGGAAGAAAGGAATTTTGAAAATTTAGAATTTAAAGCCGGTGATTGCACACTGGACGATCCAGTCGAATCCTTTGTGCAGTTAATGAGAGCCGCAAAAAGATTGTTGATTGCAGAAAAAAGATACTAGCTAGATTGTCGATTGCAGCAAAAAGATACCGGAAAAGATTGCTGACTCTGGTATTTTATGGAACAGAGTTTATTTCTGAATGTTTTCATAGTTTGGTGTAGAATCGATGGCTTTACAATCAGTAAAGATTCCTGATTGGCTTATGTTTTTAGCTATATCACTTGTAAACATGTATATCAGGAGAGATAAGAGGATTTAAATACTTTTTTAACAGATTAAAATAGCAAACGAACATACGGTCCACCTGATGGTAAGTGGTTACTGCCGCCCATGGACACCTGTAAGCTACTTTATTTAAGACAGGGTCCTATCTGAAGTCGATCAAAGATGCGTTGCTACTCCCAAAGACTAAGATGGTCTCCTCATATATAAGTTTGCCGGCAAATAAACCCTTCCACCGGAACTCAAGTACTGTTTCACGCTGGAAATGGGTGTGGTGGTGGTACCTGGCCAGTTGAATTACACTGTTCCTGCTACCTTTAAAATAAACATAATATATAAAATTGACAGTTCTGGTATTATTCCGATAATTCTGATCTACCGTTTAAAGACAACTCTTTTTGTTGAAATATGTTTTAGACTAAATCAGTAATTCTTTGTTTAATCCAATTTTTCTACATTCTAGATAGTAAACTGATACCTAAGAAAGTAAGAGCTACTATAATATGACATACTTAAGAGAATTATAATAATTTCAAGAAAAATCTCCCTTAAAATGTAAGATTTATGCAAGTTGAGTACAGAAGGTCGCTCGGCGACTTAATTTGACCCTAATTTAAAAAATAGCACGTCGAAAAAATGTGGGTGGTTCTTACCGGCCGCGATTATAATAAGGGATAGCTTAATTAACTCTCTGACGTGCTCGATTTAAAAATAGACGGGCGGTTCAGATGTAGCTGAATTTCAAAATATTACTTTTTTTACTTTCAAAATTGATAATAAAAAAATATTACGCGATTGTCTACGAATTCGCACTTGGTCAGCGCGATGGACTATGGCCTAATACTCTCTCATTCTAAGAGAAGACCCGTACCCAGCAGTAGGATAATAATGGGTTGACGATGATTTAGCAATTAGTCAATTGCGGCATCATCTCACTTTCGCCTATCTCTCTTGTGTTGAGGCTTTTCACAGAATATTCTCGTTGAAAAAGTATCAGTAAAATTAGAGAATATTAATGGTATTCATTTACAATAGCAATACGTCTGTGATTGATTTAGATGGCCCTCCATCCAAATACATATTGCGAATAACTCATTTTACGATAAAAAATATATCAAAGCAGATTATTATACTAGTAAATCTATTAACTCTAAAAATTATAATCTGGACGAGGACTTCGAAAATATAGTTTTCATAAAACGTAATTTGATATAATAAATACGTTTACGAGCAGGTTCTCAGCCGCTCGTCTGGAGAAGATTCCCCGTCACAAAATCCCCGTGGACCCATTCAGCAAGGACCATTCTCATTTTAATTCCAGCCTTTTGACACTTCACATTATTATTTGGAAGGATGAAAAAAATCCTTAAAAACCCGAGTCCTTTTCAACCGTCTCCTATTTTTATTGGTCCTAATATACCATTTAAAGCTTCGTAAAACGAATACGTCGTTATCGTAATGGCTTTTTTATCCTTATAAATTAAGGGATCAACTTTTTTGGAGGATTTTGCGGTTTTGATTTACGGGAAAGATTCGAATTTGTTTTCAATGTAAAGAGGATTAAGTTCGGCAGTATTTAATGTTCATTTTTACAGCCAATATAACTGATTTTACGTCGTACGGACTCGTTTGAGTTTTTCAGTTCATTTTACATTAATCAAACTTGTAGCAACTGTGAAATTGTAATTTACTTTTAAACAATAATAATTAAAGATTTTGTATCTTATTTTAATTTAATATATATATCAGATCGAGAAAACTGATAGTTAGCCTAGATAAACCTGAAATTTTCACGAATGTTATAACCATTATTCAAACAACGAACGGACATCCTCCAAAGTATTTGCCGAAATTCGGAGACCACTTTATAAAGGCCCCGAATTCAAATACGAGGATGACAACTAAAATACTGCCACTGATGCTAATAAATGCTCCATGGACGATAGTAGGCTTACTAAAGAGCCCATCTACATTATCGCTAGGTTACAATTATATAAACAAAAACAGCGAAATTCCAGGAATCGAAACGACGGGTATCCTGTCGGAATGCCTGACATTGTCTAGCAACGGTTGGAGCGTTAGATTCGAATGAATTATTCATGCCTCCAGTCCCACGTTTGACTTGTGAGACGCCTTTTGAATTTGTGTACGATTGCACAGATCGCAGCGACATGAGAATGCTTAGTGATTTTACTTAAATGCGTTGTTGGTTTGTAGCACGGTACGACATGCTTCTTTTGGCAACCTTTTTCAAACGACAATATTTTTCTAGGATACAAAATAAACATTTATATACAAAAACTGACTATCGTATGAGGTGGATATCTTAGTCCTCGAAATGAGTAATGAATTTGTAATTGACTTCAAAGAGAACCCCTGTTTTACACACAAATTGCTTACAGATGTCTGCGGGCAGCAATGACCAAGTATCACCAATTAGAATAACTGATCGTTGATTACTTCAATTTCATTAAAAGTTGAAATACTTGGAGAGACAAAAATATGCTCACAACACCTACCTCCTTGAAATGTATTTTATAAAGTTATTACTAATTCACTTAAAATCACGACTTGTTCATTTGGTGCGTTTGCTGTAAAAAACCTCCGACTTCCTAATAGGTTTCACCTAATATACACACGATCGTACTTTTGTTAAAATTTACGGTACATTTGGCACTTCACATACTGATAAGCGGTCATGCTGCCAGTGAGCAACTGTAATCCATATAGAACACTACCGACAGCTTCAGCTGACAACAGATGCGTTGAGATTTCTTCCTTCACAACGCAAGGACTCCTCGCTAGAAATAGGTGTAACGATGGTGATTTCCCAGCTGGAACATACTGCTTATATATTCTACGTATAAATTAATATCTTCATAACCAGGGTCTGAACTCATAATCTTCAGACATCGAACAAGAGTCGTCAATTTACGTTTCATACCCCAGTATAGCTGAGAGCTTTAGCTGTAAGTGCTTATCTAAACATGTACTTAGTTCAAGATGACGCACAATCGACGCTTATACGATATTCGGTGTCTTACTAAACTGCCAATATACATGTATTAGGTGTTTCTCGCCAAAATTGGTTTCGATCGAGTGAATATGAAAACCGCAATAATGGATTTGGTTGTAACCCTGCGGCGCGGCTGTGCCTAAATTAGTGCGGAGGTTTGCGTGCGTGTAGAATTACTATGTTGGTTAATTTAATCATGTAGCTAAACAGAGCAAAACCTTGTCGATTTTTGGGTGCTTAAATTAACATATTCCATTTATATTTTATTACTAACGATATCCCATCGCACTTATTACGCAGATGCGTAAATGCGCAGATCTCAAGGACTTTGGCAGACCTCTTGAGAAAAACGAAAGTACCCTAAGTATTGCTATTCTACATATATTGGTACTTTAATTCAAATCAAATTAGTGATTATGAATATTTCTGTATCTTCAAACAGAAATAGATAAGATTTATTTTTGGAATTTGAACAGTATTCAACAGAAAGAACAAACATAGTGCCTGCTTGATCTAGACATCTGTAACCAAGTTCAAATCGGACAGTGAATCTACGTGAATTCCATCACAGATGTAATCTTTGAGGTCTATATTGGAATGGTCTAAAATGGAATGCTTTTTTTCGATTTTTTTTCGAATCTAAAGGCACCAGTACCATTTCTGCTAGTTCTACCTTTAAAAGGAATTCATAATCGTAAACTATGACGGGATAACATGAATTAATCATATTTCAAATAACAAACGTTAACTATCACAGACATTCAATTAAATATTTGTCCTGATATGCAAAATCTTCATTCATTCGGTTTGGTCGCTCGCCAAATTCCACTCAGCGGTCCAGTGATGTTCCTCGTAGCGTCATCCTAAACTGCTCTGGATGACGATGTATAGCGCTGAATTTCATCTGTTAACGAGACAATTTAATACGATTTAGTGGACTGTTCTGTGTAATTTGTATAAATGTATTTTTATCAGACTACGTCAAAAGGAGGGTTCTGTTTTTCAAGCGTGTGTGAGTATGTATGTATCTATGTATGTATATTTATTTGGCACACGCTACAGCCGGAACCGCTCCTGTGAATTATCGAAAAGCACTACCGTGCTTTTCGATAAGCTGTAATACACTGAACAAAGACAGATTTTCCCTAGACTAGTTGATAAGATACTACTGATATTGCGCCATTATTTGATTTATAATTGCCGTAAAAGCTATCTCACAATACGTCACGTCACGCCACGCCACGTCACTTCACGTAACGCAATATCAAGTCACGTCACGCAACGTCACGTCACGTACCCATTGCTTTCCCTCCCATTAGTTCGTATGTACATATATAGAAATTGTATTCGCTACACGTCTTTCATGTTTACTGACTTTACAACATCAAGAAATCATATTTATTCATACCGACCTATAAATAATTTCAAAATAAGCAAGCTTAATGCTTGCTCGGTGTTGCCGGCTCGTTTGATCCACAACACCTCTGCCCAACTCAAACGATTAAAATAAAATAACAAATCATTTTTCAACGTAAACTCTCCTCATCTCAAAAACACCTGAGTGAAGGAAATCTTTCAAAGCAAATCCTTGCTTTCCGAGATTACTCCATTTTCAGGTGGAAAATACGTGAAAAGGTTCATTCATCAACACTAAGTCTCTGGAAGGAGCCCCGACCATTAATTAAGCCCCGCATCTAATCATTATGGGGCTTTCCTTTACCGGGTCGTCGCACTGCAGGCTGGAAAGATATTAAGAAATATATATTATACATACAATATAATAATTATAACAGCAGTGGTAGCCTAATGATTGGACTTCGGCCTAATTCGAGGTGCGAGGTTCGAGCGCATCACGCATTTTTGTTCAATGATGTGCGTATTAGAAATTAATTATTTATTATTGTTTTATGGTGAAATTAAACTTCGTCGAGAAACCTATTCACCTGAGTTCTCTAAAAAAAAGGACTCAAAGTTGTGTTACATGTAACTACCAATTCGGATTGGACCAACGCCGTGAACTATATATATATTAATAATGTTTGTGTATACGATTGTAACATGTAAGACATGAAAACTGCAAAAAAGGTTTACAGTAAAAGTTTGTCTATGAAACAGAGGTAAATTCAATTGAAATACGCTCAGGCCAAGTTTTCAGCTAACGTTAACTAAAAATCGGAGCTAAACCTAGCCTTTATCCCAAAACTCACTTATTCGAAAGATCCGTATTTAGCAATGAGACAATAATAGGTTGAAGAAAAAATAAAAATTATATCTTTTTTCACTTTTCATCCCTCAATTCAATAATTCATCCATACATAATCCTAGTCAAGACTTATTTGACTTCTTACTTATTTGACATGAAAAAATAATTGGTCATTTCTTTATTTGTCTTATCTCTCATATCTTGTCACATGAGGAAGTTAGACTGTCTCTTTTCCGTGACAGCTTTATCATGATGGGCTTGGAGCTAGGCCACGAATTCTTTGTCTGCGATTTTTTTTACAATAATAATAATTGTTTATTTAATATTTGGTACAAACATGATAACATTAGTTTGGTTATCTCAAAGTTCGCCAATAGGAATGTATTATATCGACATATCGTTACTCGATTTCCGCTAATGATTGAACAAGACCCTTATCATTGATCAGATTATGGATTGTGGTTCACAATTCTGAATAAATAAAGTTGCTGCTTCTGTTCCTTATCTTTAGTCTTATCAATAAGACTTACAAGCGACTTGATAGAAAACATTGATCGGCACTTATCGACAAATGCAACTAAAAGACGCCAATGCGTCGCCGGCTTCAAGACAAAGCCCTCCTAAGATTATTTTTATGAATTACGCGTCGTTGAATTTCGAAAAAATGGGAACTTTTATCTGGCATATTCTGCGTTATATAACTAACCCAAAAAAATCCTAGTAAATGGATATGAAAATAAAAAAAGCTAAAATGTTTTCTGCGATAAATTATTATTTCAAATATGCATATTGAAAAAATCACTGGACACAAAATAACTGCTTCAGATTATACAGAATGTTGAACAACCACATGGTTCATAACCCTTTGCCTTTCGACTTCAGGGTAACACTAAAAGTGGAACCTTCACCTATTAGCAGCAGTTTTAAGCATCGAGGTATTCTGGGTTGAAGAGTGTAAGGTAGACATAGGCGTTTCAACTTAGTTCTCGGGGCGTAATGCAAACTGCATTGATAACATAATGAAATTAAATGAAATCTTTATTTTGCATAGGCCTACGGGGGCCTTACAAATTTTTAATATGTTACGGGTACTCACGATATGCGGTTTTTTAATTTCTTTTTGCCGATATTTAGACCCAGTTACATGATCGTGGTCACTGCGAAACCGTTTCGTCAAAATGTATTAATTCCGCGATAATATCAGCTTAAAATCACTTACAATTCGTCATTTAACTTTTCTTACTCTACCACCGGATCGGAACACTCCTCATCATCATCTCTGTCGAGGTGAGAAGCTCCAGCAAGAAATTCAACGGGTTTGTCATTTTTCTTTGTAGTACTTTGTATTTTTTTAATCTTAGATAATTTTCTGATCTTATCTGAAGTTGATTAGAAATGTCCAGTAAGCGGCAGTATCCACTTACCAACATGGGCTGTAAAGCAGCACATGATGGTAAATGGAATCTTACACATCATAAATATTTACCAATCAAAAGAGCGATCATTTAGTTTAATTCCGCTATAAAAACTGCCTGAAATTGCACCGTTAAAAAAGAGGGCAGTCGCAAACAAAACGAAATAAGTAATTGTGGGTGTAATTAAAACTTTATTCAGTGTTGTTAAACTGAATCGAGCGGATAATTACGATCGGCTGCAATGAGTTCCTTGGTGCCACTGGTGCTCAAAGTTTGCGGAAATAACCGGGTCATTGTACAACAGAAAGATTTCATTGTTTCTACTAGTTGTAAATTACGTGACAACATAACGCATTTTAATGAAAATATTGTTTAGCAAGTGTTTTAATAAAACAGATATAAGTACACTAGCTTGTATTACCTAGGAAAACATTCGAAATATCTAATTTAGGTCCAGATTCTGCAATTTGTGGATGGCGGTTAGAGACAAAATTTTCATGGGTACAAGTAAATTTATTGTTCATATATTTATTCATTCATTAATTTTTTAACCTACTAAGGCTATTCTTTACAACTTTACTTTTGAAGTAAACAGGTGCAAGAAAAAAACGACGAAATTAAGTATACGTCCGTTTATTATTGGTGCTGTACAATGACTGACAATAATAATTCATAAATAAAAACACATCTATAAGAA
>DWNE01004991.1:0-14490 GCA_018249875.1 Cecropterus toxeus | reverse complement strand
CCGGTAGAATGCAAAAGCGTGCCCCGTGCGGTGACTAATGACAAAACCTCATTAGAAGAGGCCTATGACCAGCAGTATATATTAAATGATAGATAGATTATATAGTTTGCGCGAACGAAGTCGCGGGCAACAGCTAGTATAGTATAAGTGAGCCGGCAACCACACCTTTCCAGCAAAACGCAAGAACTTTTACACGGTAGAAATAAGTTTGGCGGTGGTATCTCGCCGTTCGAACTACACTGGTTCTACCACCTGACTATTATTAAAAAAGACTGGGTCGTATACGCACTAGATAATTCAAAGTTATTTTCATGAAAAAATTTAATTGGGAAAAAATTTGAACGCCTGAGACATTTAATCAATAGCTCTAACTTGTAACCTTGTTAAAAACATTAAAACAAAAAAAAAGACGAATTAAGAACTTCCTCCTTTTTGGAAGTCGGTTAAAAAGAAAGACTGTTTGAAACGAAATTTGTGTTCATAATGTTATATATTAAATTTAATTTATATGTGTATATATTAAATTTAACGCTTATATGAGTTTTTGTCAAAATAGTCAAGTAAAAGTATTATAATATATATTTTTATTATAATATATATCACCATTTAAAAAAATATATAGCCTTTGTCTTTATGCGAACTGAGTCGATTCTAATAATATATCATATATCACAATCCGTCAAGCCTTTTGGACTGTAGCGCATTCCAAAGAAATGGACATACATACAAACAAACATACATACATACAATCGAAAAACATTACCCTCCTTCTGGCGCAGTCCTGAAAATGTATGAAATCTATGCCCTCACCATGGTGTCACATTTATCAATATCTTGTTTGTGTTGAGCCAAATAATACAGAAGTGACGACTTCTACGCACGATTAAGCCGTGACCTTTCGACTAAACCGCAAAACTACAAATCGGGGATCAACCGGGTCCTCTTGGTGATCTGGGTCCTCTGTTTGTGTTTCGACCGCTACGTTAAATTGAAAATATTCTCACAAAGTTACTTAAGGGTCCATATTCAAACCTTTCCTTCACTTCAGGAAGGGACCTCTAATACGTTTTAAGCAATGTTTTGACGAAGGAATATTAGTGAGGATTTTAAGAGGTAGGTATACTGAATCGTAAAGAAGGAAAATAATAATATCTTCCAAATTATAGCAGGCCCTTTAAGGGTCGATTTTATGGCGTTACTGCAATATAAAATAGTCAATCATCAGGCGTACTACGAATAATAAGGTCAACCGATGATTTTATTTAAGATATTATTAGGAAAGAAAGGACTTCTCTACCATTTTTATCCCCAACATATTTTCGTGCTAGCACCACTGCAGTAGAGCCATCAAGGGATCCATATTTTTTAATGTAAAATGTTACTTGTAGCCGTCAACTCATTATTGTTCCACTGCTAGACACGGGTCTTCTCACAAAATGAGACACATATGATATGATAATGAGAGTCTTCATAAAAGTTAACAAAGTAGTTCAAAGATTATTTTTCTCACACAAAATTCCGTCATACTATGCTAATCATTTTGTTACTGTTTATTTTGTAGCAGAAATGCGCTCTTCGTTTATTTTGAAAAAATTGTAAATTGACAATTGCGTAACTTCAGATTCTCGTAAGTCGGGGTAGCGTAAGTCGAGGTATTACTGTACATCGATGCATTACGTGAATTGATTACTTACAAGAAATTCTGCTTCGAGTTATTATCTCCACCCTGTCTCTCTAATGTACAGCGCAGATTCGTTCCGATATATATTATGGAACTGGTAAGCCGCTTTTGTATTCGAAGGACGTCTTCATATGACATTTGTGATAAATTGACTATAAATTTTAGATGAAATGATAAAAAGAATTGTAGGAAATGTTTACAACAAAACATATTGGCCTCGATTGATTAATTGAACTAGGTTTTAAGATCTTTGGTATCTTATGAATTGAATCTTGGCAATGGAAGTTTGCTCTTCAACGTACTTATATTAAGTCTTGGCGAAGCCGAGGACTATTGCATCTATTGAAATGACAGACATTAATTCGATACGATTGGGAAATTTGTGTGATTGAAATCACTACTAATCACTATGTTTTCAGAATAAAGTTGAATAAGATAATATATAACAATACTCTGTCTTTTATACATGGCAATATGAACATTTCAAATATAATAAGACAAATGTTACACGCTTACTATTTACAAAAATAACAATATTGCAGCAATAAATAAAGTTTCAAAAAGATATAAAACAAATTTTGCTATTTATTTTAATTGTGGGTAAAAACGCTTGCGTCCGTTAATGACGTCACACCTAAAGTGTATTATTTCATCTAAACTAAAGTCGGTACACTTTTGATAGTGATTATAAAATAATGAGATCATAAATGAATTAATTATTTTCTAATAAGGATTCTATAAACCCTCTGGTAATTAGCACGTCGATATGAAGGATTTGTAAGCCAAGTTAATCGTATAATTATGGTACCTACTTATTTATATTTTTGTAAAAATTAAAATAATATTTACGTATTTTTGCAACTCTCAGAAGGGCCTAATAAGGATCTCAAGGGATCGCCGGCGATTTACGGTTACGGATAAACGACAGATTGATAGACGTTGTTTTTTTTTGCTCCAAAAATAAACAAGTTGAGTGTCTTTTGACCCAATTTCAGTGACATGGCTGGACGTTCCCGGCCAGGTACATTCTGCATTTTAAGTCTATTTATAAGAGTTAGCGTTTGCAACAATATTAAACACTACGAACGTTTTTTTTCTTTTTTTTAATACCTAACTTAACGATAAGGCAGACGGTCTACCTGATGGAAAGGAAAGTAGTCACCGTCGCCTATGGACATTTGCAACACCATAGGAGTCGCCAATGCATCGCTGGTTTTGAAGAGAGCTCTTTGCCTTAGGTAGACATATGTGTATATTCACCATCAATTTACATTTGTCTTAAACAGACATGGGTTTTCTCTTAGAATAAGGTTTATTGGGTCGTTGTTTATCACCGTGAAATAGTTTGGATTAGTAGAATTTATATACCTCTGGGTCCATAACACTTTTCCCCATGAAGGTTTCATTTTAATATTATTTTGGACGGAAACTTTTACTTCGTTTTGTTTTTAGTCCAATACATTAAGATCTTCAATACTAGGTTAAGTTTCTGACGTGCGTGTCAAAACAAATGAACTTACGGGTGAATATCTATTTTAGTTCTGTGTCCGTAGTACTGGTTTATTATGTTTCTTTAAAACGATCACCGTTCATGTTTTCGACCACATCTTGTTACGTACATTGCAATGCAATAATTTTGTACTAAGGGCATGAGATCTTCAAGAGTGTACATGGAATTCAAAAAGTGCATGTAGCAGTAGCATGTACTGAGAGGTCATAGGCTATGGTTGAACTTGGCCGCTCAATTGAAGGTCCACGCACCACTGAGTTTTCTAAAAGTTGATAAAAGTATGTGAAGTATATCAATTTGTACTTAAGAGAAGACACGTCCCCAGTAGTGGGACTATAATAGGTTGAGAGTAAACAAGAACAATGTAGAAGAAAAAGATTTTCTGATTTGTAAGTTACTCTTCACTCATATCTCATATTCGTATCCATACTACAATGAAACACAACAACAAAGCTTATCTTTAATAGATAAACTAATAAGATTTTGGGGACAGTCGAGGCCAACTATTATAATATATCTAAACTTATGTTTGCGTGGCGTCGGCCCCGGAGTAACGAGGTTAATCCAAAGGGTTGCGATGTGTCATCTGTCACCCGGCGGATATGAGCCTCTGATATGAGGCTACTCTATCTCTATAAATATAAATTTCGAGACCTGTGATTTTGGGCGAGGACACAGATAAATCTTATATGTTTTATTTTTCTATTTAAATCACAATTATAGATTCAGATTGCTTTTGCGTAATATTTCTTTAGTTTGTCTAAGGTGTATTTTCAACAATGGGATGACTAAAAAATCTTAGTGCCGCGATTGAATACGGTATAAGACTTATGTTTATGTCAGGTCTATGAAGTTTTGCTTGCGATCTTACATATCACGAGACATACAAACAAAATTCTGCCATTCCTGCTTAACTACTTTTGAACAATAAACACTGTACAAGAATAATTATAGTAAGTAGGTACAGTTTTAGATTTGGTTAAATAATTTAAAGTCGTTTTGATATTCGTGACTCCATACCACGATGCCTTGTGTTGTGGGCATAAGGGCAAAAAATAAACGAGAACACGACATCCAAACTCAGGCTTATACGTAACCTGTATTGCTGACATTATCGTGTTCCTATTTTAATTGAAAACACGTTAAAATAAATTAATTGCAATAATACAATGTAACTGTACAAAGGACACTACTCATCTAATAGATATAAAGAAATATTGAACGGCAGCTTTTAGCACAGAACAGATAATTGAGCTGAGACCTTAAAAGGTCTAAATGTTTTGTTCCAGTTATTAATTTGGGTGGATATGTATGGTGATTAACGTGAATCCATATATGTTTAATGTAAAGCTTTACATCAGAGATTCTCAGACTTTTTCTACCAGTTTTAAAATTTAGCTGGTTCCGATTGACCTCTGTAGCTAAATTTCTACCATATGAAGATTAGAGAAAAAGGAGGTCAACAAACTCAGATAGCCTTTGACACCGGTGTCTATACCACTTGATGACTAAAACAAAAAAGTGGCCAAATCTGCGTATTCTATGGTGGCGGCTAAACTGCTTACATTGACAGGTGACATGAATTAGCCATTTTAGTTCTTCACTATCGATATTTTTTTGTGGACCTCCCGCTCACGAAGTAGTTAGGTAACCCGGTGTCCTGCGCATGGACATCTGGAAGCATCTTCATAGAACAGGGGTTGTATTAGAAGTCAATCACAGATGCTTTACTACTCCTGAGGACTAAGATGATCGTCTCATATATAAGTGAGCCGGTAACCACACCCTTCCACTGAAACGCAGGAACTGCTTCATGCCAGAAATAGGTATCGCGGTGGTACCACCCCGGTAGAACTGCACTGATTCCACCACCTGGTAAATACTCAAAACTCACAAACATCTGTTCGAAGCAAGAAATAATCTACTGTTCACAGCGAATGTTGAGAAAAATGTACCTCACAGAGCTAAATCAAAAATAAAATGTCTTTGTAAGTAGTGTGACGGGTTGTTCATATCTGTCATGGCGGGTACGCGTCATATAACTGAGAGATTCACTTAGTGCCTGTCTATGTTTTCAAAGAACTACGATTTACTAAGTTTCGTATATTTATTCGCAAGACGCCAAGGCGTAAAAGCTCTGATATTTGGAAAAAACTTTTTGAAGATAATTCTTTGCAAACAGAATGTGTCATAAGTAATGATATGAGATAGTTTTGACAATACTATGGTTCTTGTAATCCAAAAACCCTTTGTTCACGGAACATGCGGGCGGTCGGTCCACGCACACGTCAACAAAATTCTCGTTACAGTGAAATACTTTTGTACGTTTTTATAAGATAAAAGTGGCAGCAGAAAACCGTACACCGAAGCGCAAAACTATTAAAGAGACTTATATACTGTAAAAGTAACTTATAAATAAAAATATATTAGTAAATTTTGATATTTCACTAACAGTAGGTAATCTATTACTGTAGAACTGATAATTTATGGTAAATACGTACATAATATCGATAAATAACAAAGTTTACAAAGCCCGCAAGTTTAGTGTGGGAAATATTCTGCATCATCATCATTATTCTGCATCATCTCTACATCATCAATAAGCTAACCTGGCTGGTGGATGACCATCACCGTCTTACTAAGAGGGTTTTGGGTTAGATAATTATTGAACTGAACGATTACAAACGTCACGTAGGTCTGGCTATGACTGTAGTTAGTCAAACGTCAAATAAGATTAACCAACGTCAAAACGGAAGAGATATTTTATTCCTTTAAAATTTTATATAAGAATACAACATTTATTGTAATTTATGTGTTACCTCTGCTAAAGCCCTTACTCCAAAGAATATTCCAAATGTTCTAATACAATTATAATGTCAAGAGCACAACCAATTATTCAGAAGTCAGCGACGCGAGAGGGTCGACGGGAACATACTTATGCGAGTATATCAAAAAGCTATTTACGTTTTGCCTTCGTATATTTCTTGTACGCTGGGAGTTATGGCCGATGTGCTGTACTAGTTATGGTAGTGGATACGTGTATTTGCTTGTAAAAAAATATTTCTGCGTGTCTCGTATTTCTTTTCATAATAGCGTATTAGGCATGTGTATCACTGGCGGTTTCATTACTATGATAATAAAATGTGGATGCCGGCTCGCCTTTATATTAAAAGACTATCTGAGTGTACGAGAGTAACAACTCACAGATGTCCATCAGTGGCAGTGACCATTTACCATCACTTAGACTACTTGCTTGTTTGGATGTGGTTGCAAAAATAAAGCATGTTTCAATATAGGCTGTAGTTGGAAATGACAACATTTCTATTTAATTCTTGCTTGTTCTCTCTACGATAGTGAAAACTTTATACAAATCCGTCACTCTCTGAATGAAATTCCAATTAATGAATAATATTTGTGCGGTTTTATGTGGCAATTCCACCATTTTATCTTTAGCATTATGCGCTGGATCGTTGGCCAGAAATGATATTTTGGAATGTTGATATCCATTCTACGTCTTAGGTTGGTAAATCTTTCATGACTGTCAAAAAGAATCCCTCTTATGACAAGATATTTTGAACTTGGTATAACTTAGCCGTAATAATCTTGCTAAAAAAAAAAACTCTCTCACTCTGAGAGAAGACCCGTGCCCAGCAGTGGGACAATAATGGGTTGACGAGAATAATCTTGCTATTTAACGAGTAAATATTACTGGGTGCAATGTAAAATTTAAAAGATTCAATAATTGCACAATTAAGCAATGACAATTTGACATGAAACCTGTTATCATTGTTAAGTATACGTTATCGAAATAATTTCTCTGATTTTCTTTTAAAAGCAAAATAAAGGTTTCGTAAGTTGCTCGCCTGTGATGTGATATGTTCTAACAAGGCTTTATGTTAGACAGACGCCGGTACACGCGTGACAGATGACGCACACCGTGCAACCCTTTAGATTATCGTCGATATTTCACTCGAGGCCAAGGCTACAAACTGCCTATCACTTACGCCCCATCATATCATGCATGATATCACCAGCTCTATAAATAACACACGTTTACATTGTTAGATGTTAAAGTTATATTTCTGTTCGTATACTGTTTATTTATTTATTAATTTTTAAGGTATATCAACTAAATACATAATCTTACATTAATATCACATATAAAAACAGTTACATCAAAACCAAACGCGTTAATATCCACGCAAAAAATGACAATATTGACGTAAAAAAATCAAGTGCGTATCACACTGCGTACTTCGAGCTACTAATATTTAATTAACATGCATATTATCAAGTCTACTAGGTAACATAAAAATACAATTATTACAAAATTGCTTAATGCTATCAAAACTTTTTTTTGAATTTTCCTGTGTCAGAATGTTACAAATAGAATGAAGCTTGATGTACGAAGGTACTCTCTGTGGTTAGAAGTACCACCGTCATGCCTATTTCTGCCTTATAACGGCAGAGTTACCCGTTGCTGTGTTCTGGTCGGAAAAATGTAGTAAGAGAGACATAGTTGTCCGAGGTGTTCCAACTTAGCCCTCAAGGGTAGCACAGACTCTGATCCTATCTGGAGTTGATTACAGGTGTGCATGAGCGACAGTTACCACTTACCATCAGATGGACTTCATGATCGTTTGCTACATCTTTATTAAAATAATAATAATTTAGGTTTAGACGTGTTAAAACTGTTTTATTCGGTCTTCAGTTCAAGCTTTTTCATCCTCCCTGGAAATTGTTTAGGGCGTTTGATTTCAACATATCTTTTATGTTTATTACTAAAACATGTACTTGTCGAATAAATAAATATTAACTAGGTCTGGGTATTTTTTTACAGTGTATGAATAGCAATACTAAAGTTTCGGATTACAAAAAAAATGATACAATCGTAAATTCCTCGTAGCACAGAAATACTCGCAATAAAATACCATTCTGGGAACCCCTAACGTTGCTTCACTGAAATATATTTTTTCGTACACTAGCTTTGGCCCACCGAATACAATCCCTCGCAACCCCCACTAATATCATTTTGTCAAAGTATTTCCCAAGACGTATCTTTCAATGGTCCCTTCCTGGAGTTTGAGAATAGTATGGATATAAGGTCGCAGGTAGCCGTGGGCTTGGTTGAATACTTTCGATTTGATATACAGGTAAAAAGGACGCCAGGAATATTGTTTGAGGTCCCGCCTATCTCTTGTTTGGAGTTTTTAGTTTTGCGAATATTAATGTGAAACTAGGTCTTTGATATGCAAGCTTTAAAGAGATTGCTAATAAGTAGCGTTCGCTAAAAGAGAACCATTTTATTTAGCGTAAGCTCCCATTTTTGATGCAAATGAAAATGAATACGTATGCATTAAAATTACTCATAAATATTCCGGCAGATTCACGGAATGAATATAGTGTTTATAACAGCACGCTGTATTTTTACTTGATCTGGATGTACATCCCATTTTTTCAGTAAGTAGACAAATATTTGCGATGGAAGGGTTTCGTATATTCACGCTCAAGCGATAACGTGGAGAATGGCACAGACGACCGTGAAAATAACATATAAAACGATTGAGCGCGAAATCAATACTCTTTATATTACACATATAAAAAATATTATTTCCCAAATAAACCGAACCGAAAGAAACAGAACTAGATCCTTTGAGCGTTATCCGGCGGATGGTTGAAATGACGGATGTGAGCGTCACAAAGGAGCCAATTTATGAGTCTGACCAGATAGGACATCGATACTAATGTGATAAAGTAAAGTTAATTATATCAAAACAAATCTGAGTTATTCATGCAATATGTCTAGTAGACAAAATTTGTTATTCATATTTTCGACAAACAAACGATATTCGCGAACAATGGGCTATAATAACGTTATAAAAAAATTGCTACAAACAGGTTCAATTAAAATAAATGCTTCATAACTCAATAGTTGTGTTCGTAAAACAAAATAATTATATCACTATTTCTGATTTCACGATAACAATCTACAAATTAAAATCGCTCAATCGAACAGGATTTACAGTTGAATTCGTAAAATCAGTTACAGCCGTGGGCTATCTCTGCGAGCAGTGAAGCGCGAACTTCGTTTTGATCAACGGCCATAATCCGAAAATCTGTGAGTACTGGTAACCGACCTGATTGTAGCGGTCCGAGGGAAATTGATGTTCCAAAATCTTGGATAAAAACAAATTGTTCTGATGAATAAAATGATATTGAAAAATAATACAAATATTGATGAATTCGGTCCTATTAGTGGACGACGAGTTTGTAATGTTTTTCCAGTGTCTACAGCAAAAACTCATACAAGCTCCGCGTATTTGGGAACTGCAATTGATCAGACCGCGGCCGGTGACGTGCGAGGGCGAAGTGAAAAAAAATCTTGTTATCAAATTTAAAAATACAAAAATGTAATAATGAAAAGTACAAAAATGAAAGCTAAGTTCTCCGATGATATTCACGTTGTCCGTTATAAACGAAAAATCCCTTAATATAAGATCGAAATAATAATTTGTTCAATTCCAACGCAGCGGCAAGAAATTACTTCCTGACTCTCAGATCAAAGATACTGTCACGTTGTAGGCGTTGTGGATATATTGTAAAAATAATTAAAAACAATATTTTGTCTACGCCATTTAATTGACAAGGTAACATTTGTCTGCTTGAGATAAATTACGAACACGAATCAAATGCTAAAATACTTTACGTAACAATACTACAATCGTTATAGGTATAATCCATCTCAAGTCTCTCCTGTATTTCACAATAAGAGCACTTGAACCTCTGAGACTAAAATTTGACAGTTGATAAAGTAGACAGAGATACGCTCTGACGTTTAAACTCACAACAAAATGAGATATACCTAAACGGACAATGACGAAAAGGTCAAATGACAAATCACTTGACGAATCCTTGCCACACCAGTGATCAAAGCAGGCATCCACTATAAGTTAGAGATAGTTCAAAAGGTACTCGCTAAAGTTTATAAATTAGACTCGTCAGCCGCAAACACCGTCGTAATTGACGAGGGATTTCAAAGAGATTCTCACGTTAATTACCAATGCGAGACTAAAGCTTCAAATATTTATACAGCGAAATACTTTTCGTAGTATAATTAAAATGTCGTTGAACAATTCCAATTAGTATTCATGGTCTCTAGATGAATTAATTATTACTTTTAGAATATTTGCAGGTTTTTATACTTAATATTAGTCTATAAATTCAAAAATATACAAACAACTTTCACGCTTTCAGATACTCGTGGCTTGAATACGATATTACTCGCTTCAATCATAATTAAATGATAACGACTTGAATTTTAACATTTAAGCTATATTATGTTTGGTAACATTCCAAGTTCCATGAGAATCGGATTGGTAGGAGCCGAGTTATCTCAAAATGATTAAAAACCAGAAGGAGTGGTGATGGTTACCACCCTATAACCGAAGTGTTTACCATCGGATCACACTTATGTCCAAGAAAGAAAGTTCCGCAATGAAATTTCTTATCAATTAAAAGAAAAAAAAATTTAAACTGGACTTATTTGAGATTGTAAGAAATGGTGATTTTCCAATTTTCCGGGAAAACTGCTGAAATTTTTTCGATATTCATAAATTGGGACCCCCTGTAAAACTGGTCTCATACGGTACCGGTCAAATCGTGACGATCGGTTGCGGCATCGCGGAGTTATGCCCGAACATACATAATATATATATATCGACGACGAATATACCTCTTCCTTTGGGAAGTCGGTTAAAAATAAATAATGTACTTGTTTTTCTTATAACCAGGATATTTGTTTGATACAGAATCGTGAGGTATCAAATAGTAATAAGAATGGGGGCTTCGCGAAGGCCCCGAAAGTGGAAAGTCACCGTTAACTATAAATATTTATTACACCAAAGTCGTCGTTAATACACGAATATCATCGGCTTGAGAGAGAACTCATCTCTGCGAAATGTAACGCTTGAAACTCAGATTAATTATTTATAAATAATTATGTCATCTTTGTTAATTATTACTTTTACCTAAAGTAGTATACATGTACGTGCAGGTAATAAGGAGAGATAGCAACTACTAGAGATAAAGATAAAATACGAATTAGAATCTAAAGAAACATTTTAACCCTTCAACAGTGAATGTGGATGTACTAAATTAGCACGCAGTCTATCCGATTGTAAACGGCAGCTGCCGCCGATGAACATCTGTAATCATCCCCAGATGGGATCAGATCTTACTTCAGATGCGTTTCTACCCCTGAAGACTAAGTTGTAACGCCTGGGATATTTTCATTATCACACCCTTCAGACCAGAACACAGTAATGCATAAAACGGCTGTTTTCGGACAGAAATAATAACTAAATAAGGTGTGACGGTGGCGCTACGGAGTCGACTATCACCTTTTTTTAAAATATGAAGTAGCAAACGAGCAAACAGTCCATCTGATAATAAGTGGTTACTGCCGCCCATGGACATTTGTAAGCAACTTCATATAGAACAGGGGTTCTATATGAAGTCTATCACAGATGCGTTGCTACTCCTGAGGACTGAGATGGCAGCGGTACTTCTCCGGTCGAACTACATTGGTTCTACCACCTGGCACCTGGCCTATCACCTATATTTTCAATATTTCACCTAATATTAATAATATAATAATTTCGTGACACTTGACTGTTTTCCTATCACGTGATTTTCCGAATTCAATCACAAAAAGTCTTTAACATTGAAAGAGCTAGTTAACACTCGACGGATGTTTCTATTGCGCATTAATACTTCGGGGGCAATAAATCCCTCTTACTTTATCCGGAGTGAACGTAAAACGGAACGATATTCTTTATTGCCACTCACCCGAGCGACCGACCTTCGTTCGTCTGTCTTCTTTTTACGTCGTTTTATATTTACTAGTTCTCTGACATGAATTTATCTGCATTAAACATGCGAATTTTATTCACAGATTATTGATTGCTGAACCGTTTTCGTATTATCTATTATTTTGTCTTCATTGTATGGAGTTTTGGTTATTATTTTAGGCAATCGTCTAGAATTATTTAAATTTATTGAAATATACTCACAATGTTATGATTTTTGAGAGCATAGTTGCTTATGGTATTTTTTATAAACAAAATTACAATATTTTTCTTCCTATAATAATGAAATATTCTCGTATTAGTTAAAATTAAATTTAACTTAAATTCATTAAAAATATTCCAGGCTTAACTACGTAACGTTGGAATAAATTTTCTCACATCAAACGTTTATTTCGAAATTGCTAAAATACATCTTGGATTTACAAGCCCTATATTCTCTTTATGCTCAATACCGTAGCTTGAATAACCCATTGTGTAGAATTTCTCGCAGCAAACAACTGTACGGCGAAGCAATAGAATTGTGAAATGCGTCTGTTGAAGCATCTTAGGAAAGATACTCGGGAGGCGTTTTACTTAGTGGATTAAATGCGATTCAAGAATATGCCCGGCCTCCTGGATCCTGTGATAAATTGTATTTATTTCTTAGTACGGCGGTAGTATCTTGACTACTACTTAAGGAAAATATGAAGTAATTGTGATAAGTGTCGCGAAAAAGATTTATTCTCGGGTTCCCAATTCAATTAAATGGGAAACGACCTTTTTTATGCGTTTTTGTTGCTTGAGGAAAGATATAAATTCAGATCATCTTGTCAAGGTTTAATTTTATCAGTCGTGACAATTCTTTACGATTCATTTTTTTTTTCGGAAATTAGAGTTGTTACCGTGATGGCTTGAATATGTTCGTTATTAATTTAAGTATTTTTTTCTTGTGGGTGCTATGAATACGTACAATTATCTAGACCCGGAACAGAAATCCAATTTCATTATTTATATTTGTCTGACCGAGAATCAAACCCGAGTGTCGAATGAGTTACATTGTTTATCAGATTGTTTTTTTTTTTGTTTTCGAGGGGGAAACCTTCAAAAGGTACCCGATACCGTGGGAGTGACGCCAGGTTATGTGGGATTTTTACCGCACTAAAACCTGCCCGGGGGGCGTCGTCGGCGCTACGAAGAGGACTCCAGGATCTCCAAAGGAACGCAACCGGAGTCTTCTAAGCGCGTCGCCCTATCGGGCTCCACCCACATGAGCAGCTGGGCCCACCGCACCGTCTGGTCTTTAAGGCGGTATGCGACCACACATACCGCCGTCCTACCCGGGGTCACCTGGCTAGACGATACGAGCTCCCACTCTTGCCGCCCGCAACCCCGGAAGCCCCTTTTATTCACCTCTTACGACAGGCAGAGGATACCGTAGCCCTATTCTAATCCCGGAACTACAGGAATGTCAGATTGGTATAGTGAGCGTTCCACTACACAGGTCGTAATTATAATATGTTTATTTGTAATAAAATATAACACCTATTTCTAGCGTAAAGAAGTTCATGTCTTTCACTGGGTGTGGCTGCCGTCTCACTTATAAGTACATATATGAAGCGACCATCTTAATTCTCGGGAGTACTATGGCATCAGTGATCGTCTTCAGCTGGAACCCCTATTCTATATGTAGTTGCTTACAGATGTCCATGGGCGGTGACCACGTTCCTTCAGGACTGCATGCTATGTTTGCTATTTCATTCTGATAAAAATATTTTAGAGTTATATGTAATCTATTATTACCACATTTCTTCCCAATATTTTTTCATTTTTTGAGTAACGTGTTATTTTTAAGAATGTTTGGATTTGGCCTCCTGGTCTCGTGATAATATTTCTCACTGCCCTCGCAGACCGGTTAGTATGCGGGCTGCGTTGTTCCTCGCTCCATAATGTAACACTTCATATATTGCTGTTATACACAGCGGGATATTGATTACCATGCGTTGGGAATACGTAAGTTGGGAGTTATTTTATCAGAAGAATTTTTACTCGAAAATAACGACTAATTTATATGGTTTTAGGATGATTTTCTTTAAAATTTGAAATTTTGTTTATATTAAGTTGGCTCTTTAATTTCTTGCCAAGCTAGCTAGTTCATTTAAGTTATAATTTTTGTTTTAAGGTCTAACAATCAATAATATTTTAATGTAATTTACATGTACAAAATATATTGTATTTTTTTACTTATGTTAATTATTGTTAAGAATATAAGTATAAAGTTAAGTGTAAGTAAGCAACGACCCGCGTAGCCGAGCGGTCACCATGCCGGTCTGACGCGCAGTGGGTCCCGGGTTCGTTTCCTGGCCAGACAGAAATATGAATGATGAGTTTAGATTTCTGTTCTGGGTCTGGGTGTTTGTGTATTCGTCTTCGTGTGTCCATGGCACCCACGACAC
>DWNE01004990.1:0-14494 GCA_018249875.1 Cecropterus toxeus | reverse complement strand
CACGGTTTATGAGATACAGCCTGGAGACAGACAGACGGACAGACAACGGAGTCTTAGTAATAGGGTCCCGTTTTACCTTTGGGTACGGAACCCTAAAAATCTAAAATAAAAATTAACTTCAAGTGTTTTTCGCATGACGCTGCAAGCGTCATCATAGAACTTCAAAAATAAATGAAATGAAATGTCCCTTACCTATGAAGGCACGGGGCACTTACAAATTGTCTATCACAAAATTTTTCTTACATTGCTATCGGATCGGAACATGACGTCAACTCAGAAGATCCAGCGAGAAACTCGGCTGGTCTTTTACTTCGATGTCTGTATCCTGATATAAAGCTTAAAAAATTTCGTTACAAATCAGTATTTTAATTTTCTCAACTTCGTTCAAATTGAATGCGAAAAGTATAGTCTATTTATTAATATGTCTATGTTTTGAACTTACCAATCCATCCTTTGTTCTTAGCGATATGTTCAGCGAGGCGTACAGTTAGAGGGGTGTATTTGCAGTGCAGGTAGCAATTGTCTTCTTTCAACTCGGATTCGTCCGCCGTTAGGTGTAGAGCCTGGAAGATTAAATGAAGGTTAATAAAGTATGAAATATATGGAACGTAAAAAAATCTTGGGTCACATTGTATTACACAAGGGGTATGGGCAAACTCAAAATCATATTCAGGAAAATTCCTTACACACAAATCTTACACCTACAATCATATTTAGAAAGTAAATATAATATGTTTTTAATAATTAACAAATTAAAAATCGAATAGTTTTTTTTAAAGAAAAAAAAACCAGCTTGATTAATTTTTTCGTCAATAGCAAGGAGCGGCGGGGAGTAAGTGCGGACCCCTAAATCTTACATACCCATGGGTGTATCTAAATTACATGTATAACGATAAATTTTGTCTCTTAAGGAAATAACATTTGAATACCGCATTTCAATTCCATATGTACTGAAATCCATTGTCAAAAATAAGCATACTACAGCGCGTATTATAGATTTGCGAAACTTGCCAAACTACAATACCTATAAAATATAAAAAAATATCGCATACCTTTCTCAAAACCGCATAATGTCGAGCGCCAGACTGTTGTTTCAGCAGCCCACATTTCTCCAAATTGCATAGAGTGAGCCAATTCTTCAGGCCGTACACTTGGACTATTTCCCGCTTGTAGTATTCCAACACTTTCGGCTTGAGGCCCGATCCGGTAGCACATTGAAGGCAGATTAAACGAAGGACCTACAAATTTGAGATGGATAGGATGTAACCAGCCCGGATCTAGGGGCGGCAAGCCGGGCCTATACCCGGGCGGCAAGTTAAGAGGGCGGCAATTCAAACGTAGCAAATTCGACGGGCGGCAAATTCCACGAATGCGCAACTCATCGTTGATTTAACTTTGACCATTGGGACGTCTAGTCAGTAGGAAGTGGAATTCTTGACACGTATACATTTCAATGAGCACCAATTATTGGACATTTGTTGGCTGAAATGATGGTAAAAAGAAATTCAAGTGTTCAGGGGCGGCATTTTTAAGTTTTTGCCGCCTGGGGCATCTTCGATCTTATCTGGGGTTAGTTACACATATTTATGAGTATCAGTGGCCACTTAAAATCAGGTGGACTGCATGTTTATTTACTTGAATATTATAAAATAATATTACCTTAGTGAGAGGCGCTTTCATTGAGATTAGATCTTCAATGTACGTGGATACTTTCTCGTGATCCAAGCAATTCAAAAAGTCATCCTCACAATTGATTGTATCTTGAAAGTCGAAGGTGTCTGTCACCTAAAAAAGTTTAAAAATGTAAAATAGAATGTACCTAATTAAAACGTTTTAAACGCTTTCTACACTCATAGCCCACAGTAGGATTTTCTCCTGTGTCGTGGGTGCCATGGACAGACAAAGACAAATAAACAAACACCCAGACTCAGAATCTTTTACATTCCTGTCTGGCCGGGATCGAACCCGGGTCCCACTGCGTGTCAGACCGGTATGGTGCCCGCTCCGCCACGTGGGTCGTCAAATGAATCCTAATGAATTATTAATTCATATAAAACATTTTGAAATTCAGTGACGCTCAAATATGATTGATAGACCGCCCGTTGGTCACATTCCTTTGCGATAGTTGCTAGAACTTCCATCTTTTCGCTTAAGCTACTAAACAATTGCTATGTCGTCGCCACCTAGGTTTCCAATTTGTTGCTTGAGTAACTTACAACGGGTAAATATTTTCATTTAATTGCAAAATCTGTCAACAGTCGATGTTATACGATTCTGTATTCAATCTATATTTTATCTCCTATACTATTGATGTACAATGTACTAAATAATCGCCGAGCAGTTTGATAGTAGTTTTGGAAGTCACAGTTGCTTCAGAGGTAGTTGTCGGGAGACTATCAGAGATCATATAAAACTATTAACGAACTTCTTAAGATGACCGCCACTATTTTATTCATCGATCTATATATAGTTCGACAGCCATTTTTATGTGTAAACGCAAATTAAATTATTCGGCATCTTTATAATTCTCATGACTATAACGCTAAATTAAATAATTATAAACATTTCTTTGTAATATATATTAATAAAAGTAAAGATATCTTAATAATAATGAAGAGATGTCTCTTTATTTATGAATATTATTTTTTTATCTCTTGATATATTCATGTTTTGAAAAAACATATAATGGGTTTTGCCACTTAAGTTTTCTAGTTATCACAGTATATTACAATCATAAGTACCTCTTTGATACATTCAGCGATGGCCGTATGTGTCGCCAGCGACTGTTTGTTGGCGAGCATTTGTGGTAATCTCGACACGAACTGTTTGATCTCTTGTACGGTCTTGTCGTTGTGGCGTTCGTCCAGTTGCATCTTGATCACGCGAGCCTTTTTTGATAACGCTGCACCTACCTGGGGAATGGTACAAATTGGTTAGAGAACGGTAAAAATCGGTAGGAGAATGGTACAAATCGGTAGGAGAACGGCACAAATCGGTAAGAGAGCGGTACAAATCGGTAGGAGTACGGTACAAATCGGTAAGAGAACGGTACAAATCGAAACTCAATTTTTGAGGTACGATGGTTCATTCATCGATAGATAGCAGTCGATTGTCGTTTCATAGACCGGTATCCTTCGAAAGGCTAAATCACCAAGTATTAGAACCAGACCAGTTTGGTGGTTATAGGTTATTAATATATGAAACGACCATTTTAGTCCTCGAAAGTAGCAACGCAACTGTGATGGACTTCAGATAGAAACCCTTTTGTCGATAAGGTAGCTTACAGACATCCATGGGTGGCAATGGCCAATTACCATCAAGTCGACTGCACGCTCGCGCCGATTGGTCTATTTACTAGCTTTCATTTGATATCCATATTGTTGTAATAGCAAAAAAAATCGTCCCTCACCCCCCTTTTTCCTTTATTTTCAGGTGCCATTTTACAAAATTATATAGCCTATGTCACTATGCAAACTGAGACGATTCTAATGATATATCACACATTACAATCCGTCAAGCCGTTTGGGCTGTAGCGCGTGACAAAGAAATGGACATATAACCCTTCGTCTGATTCAGTCGGGTAAGAGTCGATTAGTGCGTAGGCACCCTAAGAGATAATCACCCCAGTGAAGCTACAATCCCTTAGTTCGGTGTACAACTCCTCTCCGGAGTTGAGTATGATCCGTTTCTTCTCCCTCGCAGTCACTTCGGGTGTAGCGTCGTCAGCACTGACGAATTTCTCCCCAGGAAAAGTTGCTGTAGAGCTCTTTATTCCGTAGATTTCGTCTGGAAGCAATAAAATAGAGGTGTAGTAAACTAGGGGCAATATTCCGGTGGTAGTTTAAGAAAAAGTACTGTACATGTTAACAACAATTACAGTACAATTTGTAAGTGCCCTCGTAGGACTATACAAAATAAAGACATTTCATTTCATATCATTCGCCTTGGGCGGCAATTTTAGGACCGGCAAAATGTTACAATTTACATTTCAATCCAGCATTAACGTTTAAAGTGCTATTTAAACTAAGCATTAATAAATAATTTGATAACAAAAATAAAAGTTTTATTTATTTTGTGGTAAATGGTTCATGAAATAATTATTTCCTACAGAACTACGAGGGTCCGAGGTTCGAATTTCAGGCAACCACTGGTCTTTCTAAAATTATGTGCGTATTAAAAATAAATTGTCAATGCTTTTTGGTGAACGTAAACATCGTGAGGAAACCTACACACCTTAAAGTTCTCAAAGAAAATATCAAGGGTGTGTAAAGTCTGCCAATTTGCACTTGGCCAGCGCGGTGGACTATGGCCTAAACCGCTTTCATCTCGAGAGGCCTGTGCCTAGCAATGGGACAAGAATGGATTGATGACAACTGTCAGATTTACTGCATACTGACGACCCGCGTGGTGCAGCGGTCACCATACTGGTCTGCCACGCTGTGGGTTCCGGATTCGATCCCCGGCCAGTCAGAAATGTGAATAATGAGTTTAAATTTCAGTTCTGGGTCTGGGTGTTTGTGTATTCGTCTTTGTGTGTCCATGGCACCCACGACACCGGAAAAAATCCTACTGTGAGGCTAGGAGTGTAGAAAGCGTTTATGTAATAAAAAATAAAGCGTTATGTAAAAGAAAAAAAAAATGTCAACAACAAATTCATACCAATTAGTCCTTCGTAAGTGAGCTGTGTGGCCATCACACTGGTGAAGTCGATGGCGCGGTCCAGTATCAGCAGCTGATCGATGCATGAGGTAGGGCTCCCCTTCGGACCTATACCTTGCTCCTCTTTGTTGAGACGGCAGAGCAACTGCCATACCTGTCATGTATATATTATAGTATTAGCAAATGTAGATGTGTAGCTACTTAGGGTAAAATTGGAGGAACGTGTCTTCCTTGCCACAACCTTCAAACTATGCAGCACTTAACACTACTGTTATTAAGCATGATTAGATTTGGCGATGGTACTTCTAGTCAAACTATAAAGGCCTATATATCATCCTTAAAAGTAATATATAAATTACTAGCGGTGCCACGCAGTTTCACCGGCGTTTATTAGAGTACAAAGTATTAAAAACAAACAAACATAGTGTGATGTTATATAGCCTAAAGCCTTCCATGATAAAATTACTATTCAACACAAAAATATTTTTTCAATTTGAACCAGTAGTTCCTAAGATACTACAAACTACTGCTTTATAATATTAATATACTAAGTATAGATGTAATGCACTGTAGCTTATTTGATATTATATTCAGTTAATTGACTATTTTTTTTTATCTGATTGAAGTAGCAAACGAGCATGCAGTCCACCTGTTAGTGGTCACTGCCGCCCATGGACACCTTTAAGCAACTTCAAATAGAATATTGGTCCTATCTTAAGTCAATCACAGATGCGTTGCTACTCCCGAGGACTATGATAGTTGTCTCATATAAAAGTGTACCGGCAACCACACCCTTCCATCGAAATGTAAAAAAATGCTTCACGTTAGAAATAGTTGTGGCAGTGATACTTCCCCGGTCGAACTACTCTAGTTCTACCACCTCCAAAATGGAATATGGAATTTTATAAATATTCTGAACGCTTTATTACAGCTAAATGTGATAAAATTTGTTACAACATATACCAAAAACAAATAAATGAATAGGAATATGAATATCCAAGGTCATTTAAAGGTCAAAAGATGACCACCATTACCAATGGTGGTTGAATAACAAAGAAACATTTTTGTCCAAATAAATCAATGCTTACCTGTTTTGCAGCTTGTCCTTTACCCAGAACTCTTGGAATGATGCCATAAAGCTGTTGGATTGTACGTAAGGCCCTCGCTGCATTGTAGAGGGAAGTGGGATCTCCTTCCAAGTAATTTTCTCTGGATAAGTTAACAATGGAAAAATAATTTATCTGTATGTCTATGAAGTCTGTATTTCATAATAACCTATAGAAATTAGTAACATAGGTACTTGTGTTTATTCCTGTAATAATACATTTTCCTGTAATATAATAATCGCAGAAATTTATAAATGCATTTCAAGCTGATAACCCTTCAGTAAATATGTAGAGCAATGTTTTTGGAAGGACAACTGCCCTTTATGGAGACATTCGATGTGTAAGACATTTTTACGTATATCTAGGGTAGGGACGTGAAAAAATAATCGATTATTAAAAAATCGATTTTTTTTTTAGAATAATCGATTTTTAGAAATCGATTTCTTGCCAAAAAAAACGATTTTTAAAAAATAGATGTTGTTAATGAAAATCGATTGTTTCATTTACATAAAAAATCGATTATTATAAAATTGATTTTTGCCCAGCCAGTCACATCCCTAATCTAGCGTAAGGGGGCAGGTTTTCCCTAAGAAAACATAATGAAGATACATTTTGCTCTCTTACAAACTATTTAGAAGATTATAAAATCGTTTGATAAAGTTGATGCTCACCTAAAATCATTCTGCAGTTCAAGTGACATCAAATCACTGTCCACAGGAAATATATCGCATTTAAACTCTTGTATCTGTAAATTGGAGAACACTCCACGGTTCTTCAAATGCTTCTCGCAAAGTTCACTTCTTCTTGGCACAAAGAACAAGTGGAATTCCACTGGGATGCCGTGTTTTGTTCTGAAAGAGAATTATATTTATTCAATTTGGATCACACATTTTTTAATACATTGATAATGAACTGAAATTAGATCTCCTATTTTTGAAACATTTCTAAATGTTTGCTAACAGACTTGAAAGCTAGTATGTATTGTCTTTTATTTATGTTTAGAAAATATGTTTACTGCACTTTTTACTTAATTATTACTTACTTAGCTTAGAAAATTTAGACATGAATGTGTAAAACTTAAATCTTTAACTGCAATTAATCATGTCGTGGATTAATTATGAACTATTACTAATGATATACTATTTGTTTTAGATTTCCACCATTTTATGTTGACATTCAGTGATTGGATGATTTATGCATCTTTTCATATTATAAGTATTAAGTAGTGGGTATCCAAAATAACTTTTTAACAGATGGAGAATATATACAATATAGTTGGCTTATCAATTGTATTTGTAATCTGAGTTGTAACCTGTTATATGATATATCAGCCAATTGATTAAACTTGCTTGTGATAATGTATACTATACTAAACACAACTGTAATTAAAAGTAAATAAATTCATTTTTTTTAATAAAATTTAAATCTGCTATTCAATGACTGGAATGATTCATTTTACCCTCTGAAGTATATTTTTTGTTTTCAAATTACCCAAAGGAATAATTAAACCTATTTTTTGTGTGGTAATTACATTTTTATGGTGATAGTCTCATAAAATATCCAGAATTCAAATTCTTTAAAACTTTTGATTATAATGTTACAGGCTTACTCTTTGCATTTTTATTGATAAATTCCTGAACATACCTCAAAGAGTTGATGTAATCAGCTACCAAATCCATGAGAGTGAGTTTGGGCCTTGCGATAAATATGATGTGCTTCACAGAGATAGTTGGCAAGCTGCCGGGTCGCAAGGGAAACATGTCAGCCACTTCATGCTCCTTGAGTAACGAGTGCTGAGCCACCAGTCCCACTGGGCCTGCGAGCCACTCATCCCAAATGGTAACCTGATATGTAAAAAATGCTTTCTAAACTCATAGACCCACTAATGGCACCCACAACATGAATATCCTAATGGATATTCACCTGTTGTGGGTGCCATGGACACACACATACACAAACACCCAGATCCAGAACGGATATCTTAATTCGATATTCAGATGTCTGTCTGACCAGGGATCAAACCCGGTACCCAGTGCGAGTCAGACCGGCATGGTGATCACTCCTCCGTACATGTCATCATATAAAGGATTGTAGATATTAAGAGGTGACAAATCTATATTTAAAAGGGTAAAGTTCAACTATTCAGTGCCTCAACATTTTTTGTTTGTCATTCATCAAAAAAGCATTGGAGCGTTGAAGATTGTTTCCGGAGCATTTGGGAAAAATGATAAAGACATTGCTGTTATTTCAAATAAATTTCATTTTCATTTCAATTCATTTTCATTTGTTATAGAACATAGTGGTTTGACGGCGGTTTCTTGAGAGACAAATTACAAAAATGTTTTATCAACATATCAAATCATCGTATTCAAATATGTTTTTATTCAGAAATTAAGTAATACACCTTTATATTTGGGTTTCGTTATGATTTACACAAGTCACAAGGCGGTGTACGCTAAATATAAAATTAAATTAATTAAAAATAACATACTTTGGGGCCCTCGCACTGTTGAAGTAGGTTTAGGAAATCTTTCCTCATAGTTTCCTGTAGTAATGATACATTTAGTCTACCACCGGAGAGATGGCTGCAAATCTTTGCTTCCTTCATCACGATTGATTTTTAAACTAAATAATAAAAATTACGTGAGTACTTTGCAACAATTCTCACAAAACAATGAGTAAATAAATAATATATTTTCAAGAGCACGTCTTATAAATTCTTATGACACTGTCATTGTCAGTGTCAAAACTGATTAAAAGTCAGTTTAGAAATATAACAGAATTAAATTTATGAATAATAAATAATTAATATATGAAAAAATAAACAATATTACTTTGTAACGGTATATCTTGCTAATTTGTGACAAATTTGACTGTAAATTTTATGATATATGTCACAATTTATATAATTATGTCACAATATGATATATGTCACAATTTCGTTCGTGCTACTGGCAACATCTAAACTTAATCACTACAATATCCTTTTCCTATAGAGCTAGTATAATAGCAACCGCAAAATTTTAAACGAGGAAAAGCTTTTTATCTTAATTGAATAGTTTTAGTCTCATCAACTTAAATTTAAAATGTAAAAATTTAAAAAACATATAACACAACATGTATTATGATATTAACATTTCCAATGCTGTATCCTTGTATCAAAAGATAGCGAGTTTAATAAATATAGGCACAAGAACTTACACGTGGAAATTAGTAGCTACCGAAAAACATAAGTTCATTGACACTTTACTTGACACATTTAGGCATAAGCCAGGTTATTTACCTGAGACTAGTTATGTCTGAAATTATGATAAACGATGCTTGTCATGATCCCGGGCAATAGAAAAGGAAATATCTGTTATATGGACTTTGAGTGTCTACTAATCATTATTGTGGCTACGTTCTAAGTGGTTTTTACCTTACGTGGTCGATATACTACGGAACATATTGAATGCAAGATAAATATTTTATGTTTAGTGAAGACATTTTTATTTAAGGTACTTTTTTCCGTACCCTAAAATAAGTATTGTAGCTTAATATTGCATGGTACTAGTCTCTTACTTATACTTAAAATTATAAAGGTGAAAGTTTTTACATCCTCGCAAACTTACAGTATTATTGGTACGAGAAATAAGAAAGGTAGAGACTGCGTATGTTTCTTACTCTTTCTCGCAAAAAGTACTTGCTTGTCGGATATTGCTGGTCTTCTTTCTTTCTGCTTGCTCTCTTCAATGATATATTTAAGCAAAGAGCGGTGCCATAGCGTGGGATAAGTGCCGCCCAGAACGGAAGATAAATCTTTCATTTTTTACAGTAGCAGGGCGAAACCAGACTTTCCTGCAAGTAAAAGTTGCATTTGTAGGATTTGTAGCACCATTATCAATATTATATTTTATTTCGCGCAACCGCTATCAATTTTGCCACCTCTCAATTTTTTTCGCCCTTCAATTCTGTCGTTTTACGTTGCCCGGCTTGCTCTCGTTATATCTGGCTCTGATCTAATCTTGGCCACGTGACTTTAAAAATTGTAGATTTTATGGAAATAGCAGTTTCTTGATATTAAAGTAATAGACTATGGATTGACAATAAAACACTCCCGTCCATAGCCCTATCTGATTTAAATTAGGACTAACATGAAACGTATTATTATCACCTTACGATAATGAAAAACCGACGACAAAAAGGAGGAGGTACTCAATTCGTCTGTATTTTTTTTTTAACTTTACCTACTTCCATTTTTTTTCAAAAGCCACCGCACTAGTTTCTTCTCGCAACTTGTAAATGTTTAAAATCGAACTTTGCGAGAAGCAAGATTTTCCACTTAGTATTACTAGTA
Organism: Cecropterus toxeus; assembly: GCA_018249875.1. Classification (NCBI taxonomy): domain Eukaryota; kingdom Metazoa; phylum Arthropoda; class Insecta; order Lepidoptera; family Hesperiidae; genus Cecropterus; species Cecropterus toxeus. The sequence goes on along the minus strand of DWNE01004990.1, from coordinate 4,393 downwards.
GCATTTCACAAGACAAAAGGAGACCCGTTATAGCATTATGTATCACATACATTAGTATTTGTTTATTTTATTGACATCGAACACACAAATAATTACGGATTCATATATTCATCGTCACGGTGTTGTGAATATCTAGGTCTTACATTCGAATTAATATGTAAATTACGGAAAAAAATGTATTTAGTTCACATATTTATTATTAAAACTAAATATTTTATCATATATTTGTCATTATAGTATAAAATATTAGTAAAAAGCTAAAAAGTATGAGTGTAAATTCGAGAACATTTTTTTACATATTAGAGCAATTAGAGAAGCGTTATTTTTCTGTATTAAAATGTTAAACTAAGTGCATATAATAAAAAGAGGTTTGAAACAGATAGATAAATGTTTGCTTCATTTTCCTTTCAGAGTAATTTCCGTTGTACACAGAATAAGCGTGGTAAAACAACAATCCAGATAAACTAGCCAATCTGCTATTTTCCAGAGTGGTACGTGCCGAAATTTTCGAGTAAGTCATACATATAGACAGGATACGTAGAGGGTCGGTTTCAACTGGCGCCCTTATCACTTGCGTAGCGCGAGCGGCGGACTGCGCGCGGCGCGACATCGATTTTTCCACTAAACAAGCCATTTTCAACCATCAGTGACATTGTAAACACGTTTTCACAGCTCGTTAACGTACCCAAAACCTATACTAGCCGAGTAGTGAGATAAGTAAGTGTCTTCCGGGTGAATAATGCGTCACACTCCGCGGACAACACATAGCAATGGCCGCCCAAAATAAAGGTAAGTGTCCGCTTGACAGATTTTAAATATTACCTAGTCCCTTTACCATATTCCCCTATTATTTATTTCGTTTCGATTGTAATTATTTATTTTATTTATAATTCTATATTTATGGCTATTTTGTAGTGTTTTATTGGGAGTGTTAATTGTTCAAGTGCACGTCGTTTTGACATCAAGATAACAACGAGCGTGGGCGAAAATCGACCATGTGATGTTTGGAAACGTTTCATGGCATTGAATGATAAGGTGCCGCTTTTGTTGAACTTTCTATTTATTTGTTATTGGTGTTTATTTACCACGAGAGCTTATTGTCTGTTTAAAAATAATATCTGTCCTCAATTTATACTTCAATATTTAAAAAAATATACTTTCAATTAGTAGTTTTAAAGTATGTAATTAAATTTCGTATCCTTATTTCAAATACTTGACGATTGAAATAAGTGACCCTGAATTTGCATGATAATACGACGGGAAGTAGCAAAGGTGATAAAACGAGTAGGTTTTATAGGCATATACATACAATATGAGGTATATGAAATCTTATAACCAACTCTAATTGATATCCTTGGCGATATTTTACGTAGCCGAAGGTTTCAGACGGGTAACATTGCGTGGCAGCGGACCGGCGTGATGACAATCAATCTTAGATTTCCAGCGAGATTCAAGGTTACAGATGGATCCTCTGTAGCAATTTATCGTACTGTCAAATAAAATATTATTAAGGAAGATGAGAATAATAATAACCACCTCCTTTTCGAAGTCGGTTAAAAAATCGTCGAAATCTGTAGAGCATTCGTAGCATGTTCTACGTAAAATGATACCTTAAACATTTATTATAATCTAAGACTTCGGGAAATTATCTAATAATATTATAAGTTCAAACTTGTTTTTTTGTGTTAATTAGTTGCACGACAAGTCTCTTAAAACTTATTATTTTTTGTTAAGAAGTAGGATATACTATTAAATAATTTGTTTCGTCAAGCAGGATTAAATGCGAAAGATGGCTAATGCAGTTTTCTTCGAGGTGGCCTTTAAACATTTGATAACAGTTATTTTTCTTCGACCTTTCGTTAAAGTTTATCAGTTTTTTTGTAAGTTTGGATAATTTTGGAAATTATAGTAAGTGTCGTATATTGGTAATGGTAGAAGTGTAATGGTCTGTTTCAGTGTAGTATAAATATCATTTATAGAAAAATATAGGCATTTGGGACTGGCGACAGACGTGAAAACTTACCTCTATTTAGATTTTTTATTTCTAAATCAATTATGTTCAAATTATTAGCGTTACGATGGTTTTCTCATCATTACAAAAGATTTTCCTGAACAAAATATACACAACGCGCTTAAAAAACTATCACTACTAAAATTAAAACGTTTTATGGATATGTTCTGTTGGCTATTTATAATCACAAAATAATCTGATTAAAAAGTTATGTTTCAAAATATAACAATTAATTACAAAAACAAGAGAAAAGGCCGCTTAAAAACTTTCAATTCTTTTGCCGTCAAGCACTTTTCAGACTTCGGTATACGCGGAGAGAATTACTTTTCTCACTGTTTTCTGGGAAAACCTTGAAAGGTTCTTGATTGATGTTAAAGTACTTATTAGATTGTTCCTTTAGGAATGTTAAAATAATGTTTAGCTTTCCATCTTACTTGCAATCCAGACAGTTTGTAAGATACAGAAAATTTAAACGTGCTCGAATATTTAGTTTCGTTCAGATTGTTCAGAATAAGCTTTGTTTATTATGAAAAGCTTGAAAGTATTAAATGATACGTGTAAAAATATTTATAATGATAAATGTAATATGTAGCTAAAACTTTAGCAAAAAGATTAGCCTATCGTCATTATTTTAAATTATGGCCAGGTTGCGAAAGATAGAAAATTAAACTTGCAAAGGAGTTTAAGAAATGACAAAGACAGCTTTTCTCGGTTAATAAAGATTAGCATAAGCCTTCGGAATTACGAATTACAATTGCGACCTTGCATAAATCTTGAAATGTTATAACTTCGCTACGTTTTCTATTTTCCTACATAACCGTATTTTCTCGATAACGGAAAATTTCAGAGCTTTTCGAATACGATTCGATATCGATCTGTCGAGTCGAATTTAGGTTCCCAATCTTGTCTCGTTGACCATTTACTATGCTCCTGAGTTTCTGCAGTCGTCAATCCATTATTGTCCCGGGTGCATGGGTCTTCTCTCAGAATAAGAGAATTTTAGGACATAGTCCATCGAGCTGGCCAAGTGCGAACAGGTAGATTACACACAAATTTGTGAACCCCTTCTTTTTTAAAGAGCTCTCAGGTGTGCAGGTATCCTCAGGATGTTTTCATTAATTTCTAATACGCACATTATTTAAGAAAAATCCGTGGCCTGGGATTCGAACCTCGGATCCTCGATTGAGAGGCCGATTTCAGTCATTAGGCTATCACAGCTCACACGGATTTCTGTAGACCCCCTGCTAAATATTTTGCATCGACGACAATTTTGCGTATCAGTAAGAATACATTAAGGACTCTTAGAAGCTTCTGAAGCTTTCTACATCTATAGGAAATAAGAATTATTTGGTCAAACACATAGATGTAGTTTGAAGTGGCAGTTGGTGCGTGGGTGTACCTGATACCGTTAGAGATGTTTTGCCGCGTAAAGTATACGAAATAATATTGTACGCCATACTGTGGTGAGAGTGATGGATAGCTGCTCCCTCTACACGTGGAAGAGAACAAAGGAATGAAAATCTATTGAATGTGTGTCACTAGAGAGAAATGATTGTAAGATATCTTTTTGTTACGGGCGCAGCGGCAACGTGTTTTTAACCGACAGCGTCAGAAGGTGGGTAATGTTTTCGAGCGCATGTTTGTTTGTATTTCTATGGCACGCTACAGCCCAAATGGCTTGACGGATTGTGACGACATAATATTAGAATTACATATTATTAGAATCGGCTCAGTTTGGAGAGTGAGAAGGGCTATATAATTTAAATAATGGCGCCTGTACTCCGTTGAAGATCCTGGTATCCTCTCTCTCTCTACGTAGCGCTGAGAATAGCTATGGAGGGAGTTTTAGTGCGGTAAAATTCCATACGAAATGCAATATTTTTATTTCGCATAGACCTACTGGGGGACTTACAAAGTCAGTTACAATATTTTTTTCACACTACAAACCGGATCGGAACAAGACCTCAACTGAGAAGATCCGACAAGAAACTCAGCGGGTTTGACTTTAGATAGAACTCTTGATCCATATGAAGTTGCTTACAGATGTCCATGGACGACAATAATCACTTACCATCAGGAGGACTGCATGCTCGTTTGCTACTTCATTTTTATAAAAAAGGAGGTCTGTAATACAAAAAGATATGGTCTTCATTTTCATAAAAGACAAATTATGACTTACATTACTTATATACATTACATATACGAATTATACACTCTTACAAAGTCCGCTTTTGCATTGACAATTCCTTATTGTTACATGTCCAGATTATACAAATAGCAGCGGCTTCTTTTATTGAATCACTTAGCCACGGCAACACAGTTAATATTTTATATCTTTCAAGAAAAATTATGTAAATATGATATGTAAGTATAAAACCTTAA
>DWNE01004989.1:0-14498 GCA_018249875.1 Cecropterus toxeus | reverse complement strand
GCTAGAAATAGGCGGGGCGGTGGTACTTCCCCGGGAACTACTCTGCTTCTACCACCTCCATAAATCTCCCTACAAATGTAGTGAATAGTCTAGGAAAAAAAAAGTGGAACGAAGAACCTCCCCATTTTAGAAGCCGGTTAAAAAGCTCCGTAAACTAAATGTTGCTCAAGATTCTGCAGACTATTCTCTCCCCGAAAATATTAATACTAGTTTAGCAAAAATAGGTCGCAATAGTAGATGCGCTATAACCAAGCTGTATTGCTAGAACAGGTTCCGTTGACCTTCAGAACCCCATTAAATGGACGCAACGTGGGGCCGGGTTTAGGTGGTACTTACGTGGAATGTTCATTATGTAAAGTGGTTAGATATTTGAAGAAATCCGCGGTTCGAGTCCGGAGTTACCACTATACCTTTCTATGGTTCCCTACACAAAGGGCAGGGTACGAGCAATGATAGCCTAAAGGTTGAAATTCGGCCTTTCAATCGAGGGTCCGAGGTTTGAATCCCAGGCACCACTGATTTTTCTAAAATGACGTGCGTATTAGAATTTAATTATCACTGCTTTAAGGTGAAGGAACACAGGAAGGGTAACATAGTGAGGAAACCTGCACATCTGAGTTCTCTGAAAAAAATATTCTATCAGAATGAGAGTTTTAGGTCATAGTCCACTGAGCTGGCCAAGTGCGAGTTGGTAAACTTCACACACCTTTAAGAATACTTTTTTCAGAGAACTCTCAGATGTGCAGGTTTCCTCACGATGTTTTCCTTCACCGTAAAGCAGTGATAATCGAATTCTTACACGCAGATCATTTTAGAAAAATCAGTGGGGCGTGCCTGGGAATCGAACCTCGGACCCACGATTAAGAGGGCGAGTTTCAACCATTAGGCTAAATGGAAATCAGATTAATAAGTATTAATAAATATTACGTAAAAAGTTATTGGTAGTATTACTGGAAACAACTTTCTAAACACGAAAACACGTCTTTTGGTGCCATCTTAAAATATATGCACACTCTTAAACGGTTTGCCGGTGCTTGTAAACAAGGACTTTAATTATTAACGACCACGACAACGATAAATCGTTACGTACGAGATATGTTATTTGATGTCCTAGCTTACGTTATGTCTTATTCGCAAAAGTTCTCGACAAACCCATTAAAATTGGTTATTTTTCTTGTTATTTTCATGTTTATTATCCACAGTTTTATTATTATATACTATTTTCATGCAAGGCAACAATTTTAAATAACACTTTTCTTTTTTATTTTTATAACAAAAATAAATAAATGACTGACAATACTTTTAATTTTCTACCTAAATCTTCGACAACGCCACGGAAACGCAGCGTATATGCTAATGCAAGGGCACTTATTGTACAAATCGTGGTTATAGGAACACCTAAAGGGTTCAGGTTTATCGTATATCGTGTCTCCGTGTCGCCGGTCGTGTCGTACACCGTAAAGCCTACCTAACTGTACCCAGCTACCGGATCGCATGAAATAGGTCTCGCGCCCTACATGGTGATCGACCGGTTACGATCCATTAAGATCCATTTTTGTTTATTTGGAACGTATTCCTAAACCGGCCTGTATGTCGCTTATAATTAGTGAAACGAGAATATTCTACGTTTATAGACAATCAATTTTTGAAGAACTATGACCACACTGAAGGCACTACCGTCACATGTTTTTGATAAAGTCAGTGATAAGCGAAGACCTGTTGTTTGACGGCCCGCGTGGCGGAGCGGTCACCATACCGGTCAGACACGCAGTGGGTTCCGGGCTCGATCCCGGGTCAGGCAGACATCTAAATCTTGAATTTGGATTTCTGTTCTGGATCTGGATGATTGTTTACTCGTCTTTGTGTTTGTGGTACCCACATAAAATATAGACTATACATGTAGATGTATAAAATGTGGATAGGAGAGTTGTGAGTATTAGGTACTTTTTCTAAGGTATTGTAAACATTATTTTGTACTATCGAAATGTTCATATATACATACAAACATACACATACACAAACATACATACAACTATAATGTTTTTCTAGAGTACTGGTTTAGTCGGGTAAAAATATGTTCTATGTACTTTCTTTCCAGACAGGGGTTGCAATTGTACCCCTTTGCACCCTTTGCTCATGCTCTTAACTGCGGTAAACTTGACCCGAGCGAGCGTAGCTGCGTAAAAAGCTAGTTTAATATACTCGGTTTTATCTACTTAATATACAATTATGTCAGAAACTAATCGCGTATGAAATCACGCAAATTTTACGTAAAAGAAAACGCGCTTTGCAAGTGAAAATAAAACAAATACATAATATGTTCAGTGTTGACATAACAATTAAGCAATCTAGTAAACGATTGTATCAAATTTCTAATAGAGATTAACAATGATTAATCTACTTTGAAACTGTTTTGCATAACTTAATAACTGTTTCACTTTTCTTTACGCTAATCGATGAGTTTTTTCATGCATGAGAGCAGCGGTCGGCAACCTACCAGTCCTCTTAGAACTTTTCCGTATGGCTTGCAGACCTGCCTAGAAAAGTTTTTTTGGATCCTGGTGTGCCAAAATACAGGCTCTTGCTAAGTTTAGACACCAGATCTCCCACATATTACAATAGCTAATTAGACAAGTATTATAATATTATGTTACTTGAAATAAAATATTGTAATTTGTGTGGAGATGAAATAAAAATATATTTGATTTGATTTTGATTGTTTTACCGTAATATATTTTGGCCGAGCGTTTTTTCGCAGACAATTTTTCTTGACGACCGTTTTTGCCAAAAAAAACTTCTGAATGATTACCTCAGAGGCTCTAGTAGCTACTATTCAGCCCGAACTGCCAAAAGGTCGCTCACTGCAGTCTAAGGCTAATTTACGAATTGTATATTCTAGTAACTTAGCATTCATCTCGTAATGTATTCGTACATATCATAGTTTTTATCTTAATCTTAATATATATAAATTGATTGATGGCACGTTGTTTGTCCGGGCTAATCTCCTAAACTACTGAACCGTTTTCAATCCAATTTTCACACCGTGTGCAGTTTGATCCAGTTTTTTAATATTTTTTTTTTTCATATGAATGAAGTAGCAAACGAACATGCAGTCCACAAGATGATAAGTGATTCCTGCCGCTAATGGACATCTGTAAACAAGTTTATATAGAAGAGGGGTTCTACTTAAAGTAGATGACAGGTGCGTTGCTACTACCGAGGTCTTAAATGGTCGCGTCAAATATAAATGAGCCGGCAACCGCACCCTTCCACCTCACGCAAGAACTGCTTCACACTAGGAATAGGTATAACGGTGGTACTGACTATAGTCTTCCTACCACCCTTAAAAATCTATATTTGTCTATCGCAGCAAGGCCGTTACGTTTCTAGGAAAACACCAATCCACGGTCCCACAGCTGGGTCACGACTGGGCATACCCGTAACATCTTACTTAACCGGTTCATGAATAAATGGCCTTAACCAGGTCGAGACGCGGGCCGTGCTGAATAATGCATTTCAGGGTTGACGAAAAACACCTACACTAAAATTGCACTCAATTTCGATGTCCTGGATGATGAAGGAAACTCGGTCTTTTAAAAGAGTAGAAGAAAAAAGACAAACCTGGACATTTTCCAGGTGGTAGAAACAATGTTGTTCGACCGGGGGAGTGCCGCCGCCACACCTATTTCTACCGTGAAGCAGTTATATATGAGGCAACCCTCTCAGTCCTCGGGAGTAGCAACGCATCTGTGACCGAATTCAGATAGAACTCCCGTTCTATATGCAGTTGCGCCCTGGTGTCCACGGGCGGCAGTAACCACTTATTAGGCGGACTGTATGCTCGTTTGATTATAGTTTTGTTCGATACTTAATAGTTCCAGTAATGTATAGAAGATGGCACAAACATAAATAAATGCAAGTATCGCTACACAAACAATCAAGATTACCTGCGCCTATAGAAACAATAAAAATAACGCTTTCTACACTAATAGCCCCACACCAGGATTGTCTCCTGTATCGTAGATGCCATGGACATACAAAGACGGATACACAAACACCCAGACCCAGAACAGCAATCTAAACTCATCGATCAGATGTCTGTCTAGCAGAAGATCGAACCCGGTACCCACTGCGTAACAGGCCGGTATGGAGACTGCTCCGCAACGCGTGTAGTAAAGATGTTTCATATCAAAAAGTATTACAATCAATACATCACCTTTATACATCACCTTTATACGTATTTATCATTACTTTCAAACATTACCTACAGCCCTGACTCATCCATAAATTTATAAGCGTCCATTTTGTATTAATTGCACATTAATTATTCATTAGAGCATCTCGTTTTTGCAATTGTGGCGACGCTCGCACAAAAGACTATTAATCGTTGGAACAAAAACTTGTGATGATTTTATTTATAACCGATGGTTTTGTACGTGCTGGCGAATATTTGCCTCGGTTGTAGACGTCAATTTCGTAAATTATGATATAATTTTCTGTATTACATACCCATTAGGGGTTACAAATTACGTCAGAGGAATTCCCCGGGACCCCCTCCGCAGTTGGTTTCATTTGTAAGACCGACCCCCCTCCCCCTCCTTGTGTGATGTCACATTTTGCAATTTTACTCTTACTTGATTGTGACGCAGAAAAATATGACTAAATGGCTATTATTAGGTACTTTCGTCAAATAAACATAAACGCTTTCTACACTCATAGCCCCACACTAGGATTTTCTCCTGTGTCGTGGGTGCCGTGGACACACAACAAAGACGAACAGAAATATCTGATTATGCTTTTAGTGCCCTATGTCTGTACACAAGCAACATACACTATGTAGTCAGGAAAATTTGACTCGTAATATACCGTATCAATCAAGTTTTAAAACACATTTTTTTTTTATATACAAATCATATTTATAAAAACAATGATTCTAGTTTAATTTCAAAAACAATTTGCAATACAATATTGTCATATTCGGCACTCCCAGAGCGCTCCGTTTGACATATTTTTTAAATATAATTACCCAAATAAATTGTCTACTCTCCCTTCTTACGAATTTTCGATCACGTATCCTGATGCGAGTTAAAAATTTTTTACCCGTCACAAAAAGTGCAGAGTTGGAGCCTTCCACTAAAGAAGTTTTCCCTTCAAAAATATATATGATGAATGGACATACTTTGGGAAGTCGGTTTATAACACTATTACGTATACAAATGTTCATATACTGCTCGTAAGAAGTATATCATGCTGTTTCTTAATTTCTTCCGAGAACTACCCAGCATCGGCTTAACAAAGGCTTAGTTAACAGATAGTAGAGCAGATAACATAATATATGATAATAGGTACATACAAGCTACATTAGTTTCGTATGTAGCACACTTATGAATTTAAACGGCTTGTCTGACATAATAGCAAACACGGCTACATAAGTTAGGTAAATTTACTGCCAGATAACATCAAATTATGTCCATAATCATTACAATATCATCTCTTATATTGTGTAGTAACCATGTTATAGCATATTTTTCGTATATTCAAATGCTAGGTGTTGTTCCTGCAGTTCCGGGAGCAGAATAGGGCTACGGTAACCCCTGCCTGTCGTAAGAGGCGACTCAAAGAGGGCTTCCGGGGTTGCGAGTGGTAGAATGGGAACTCGAGCCGACCAGCAAGCGACCCCGGGAAGGACGAGCGCATGTGTGGTCGCGTGCCGTCGTAAACACCCACATAACTCGGCGTCACTTCCACGGCGTCGTGTACCTTTGGAAGGTTTCCCCCTTGTAACAAAAAAAAAATCGGCCAAGCGTGAGTCGGACTCAAGCACGAAGGGTTCCATACCATCATCTATAAAAAACACGTTTATTGTATGGGGACCCACCTTAATATATTTATATTTTTAATTTTTAGTATTTCTTGTTATAGCGGCAACGGAAATACATCATTTGTGAAAATTTCAACTTTCTAGCTATCACGGTTTATGAGATACAGCCTGGAGATAGACAGAAGGACAGACAGCGGAGTCTTAGTAATAGGGTCCCGTTTTACGCTTTGGGTACGGAACCCTAAAAAAGGTGTAGTGACAAGAAATTAGGTTTTACTCGCTAACCGTTTAACGTACATAAAAGGCGATGAGGACCTTCGGGATAGAAAATTAAATGTTAATTTCGTAAGTTTGCAATTTTTTAGTTTTCTGTTTATTTAATATGATAAACGTTTGAAACCAAAGAGTGTAGTGACGTCGTTAAATTAGTCGCCATCTTTAAAATAGCGAAAAAAAAAACGAAATCAAAAGTAGCCTAAAGACTGACCAGTTAAAAAGTTACATCAAAGCATGGACCAGTGGTTCTTGCATGATTGAGTCACACACGGACACACACCATCTCAATTTTATATATTAGTATAGATACAGAATTTGTAAAAATGACATGAAGTATGAAAGAAATTATAGCCTAGTGTAGCAGTCGGCAACTCGCGACCTCCTCAAATTGCAGCACGCAGGTTTTCCTACAACATGTCCTTGCGGCCCGTGGATCTTCCTAAAAACCTTGTTTTATTGCAGTAGAATTTTATGATAACGTTTTTACGTGAAACGTTTAAACGTTTCGTAATATGGTAGAACCAGTGAAGTTTCACAAAGTACCACCGCAACACTTATTTCTAACGTTAAGCAGTTCTTGCGTTTCGGTGGAAGGGTGTGGTTGCCACCTTAGTCCTCGATAGTAGCAATGCATCTGTTCAACTTCAGGTAGAACTCCTGTTTTATGTGAGGTTGCTTACAGATGTCCATGGGCGGCAGTAACCACTTACCATCAGGTGAATTGCATGTTCGTTTGCCACTTATAAATTAAATAAAAACGCTATGTTTTCGATGGCAAAAATTTAAGCACAAATGGGAACGCGTCACTCTCATTCCGTACCGCGACAAAAAATGTATGTAGTAGTATATTAAAATTTTGAGCATCTCTTACAATTCTGCGTCATGTCCGGGACAAATGTGCCTCATGTCTGTCCTACCCAACACTACTGTTTAGGCTTTAGGCCGTGAACACACGCTAAAATTCATCTTACACGAATTACATCGTGATCTATGCAAGACATTTTGCGTTTGCGTCACGACCGTTGACGCAAATGACGCAAGAAGTGAAAGCGCATTTATCCGAGATTTGTTCAAGGGTAATGTTCAAGTACTTTGAAACATATCGGTTCATATCTACACTTAATATTATAAAGTTGAAGAGTTTGGACACACGCACTGATCTCAGGAACTAGGTACTCATTCAATTGATAAAATATTTTTGTGTCTAATAGACCATTTATTGAGGAAGGCTAAAGGTTATATGATATCAATGTTTGCACGCTCGTTCCCGTCACAAACATGCAAATTGTGGAACGAACTTCCTCCTGAGGTATTCCCGGACCGCTATGACCATAGGTTCTTCTAAAAAGGTGTGAAAAGAGCTCTCCTTTAAAGCCGACGATACATTGGCGACTCCTCTGGTGTTGCAAATGTCTACAGGCGACGGTGACTACTTTCCATCAGGTAGCCCGCATGCCTTATCGTTAGGTTTAAGTATAAAATCAAGCAAACATACAAACATGTCTGTTTTGTTTTGGCTATTACGCGTACTAATTATGTAGTTATCCATACATATAATAAACATGAAAGTTAATTAGATAAATAAGCTGTGTTCTTGTGGTATCGTGATCAGAATAGGGTTACGGTAGGGTGCCTGTCGTAAGAGGCGACTAAAAGGGGGTTGCAGGCGGCAAGAATGGGAGCTAGAACCGTCCAGCCAAGCGACCCTGGGAAAGATTATTAGAAGTAAGTGTGGTGTTTAGTAACATCAGAAGATACATCGGGAAAGAGTCAGAAAGGGCCTTCGCTTGGAGGACTCCGGTTGAGTTCCGTTGAAGATCCCGGAGTCCTCCACACAGCGCTGAGGACGGCCCACGGCGTTTCTACAGCGTCGCATGCCTTTTGAAGGTTTCCCCTCGAAAACAAAAAGTAAATAAGCTACATCCATACAAAATTTTATGTTAACACACACACCATCTCATTTTTATATGTTAACAACTATTTTGGCAAATACACCTAGTTTGCCATAATAGTAATTCAAGGGAATCTTAAATAATAATAGAAATTCTATGATTTTGATTTCTCTGCCACTGTCAAATCGAATCAATCCAAAATGGCTGAATCGAATTCAAGGAATTTTAAATGTTATGGTTCAGATCTTTAGTCAGCATTTACTTGCGTTTTAAAGACAAAGATAATTTAAAAAAAAACTTACTTAACATTGTTATAATTATTATGATGACGATAACTAGTAGGTACAATGAAATATTAAAAATATAAAAGTAGGAAAGTACTAAAAATATAAATTAGGAAAAGAAACACTTCGTAAAAATGCTATAAGCATAATGCATATTTTTGAAAAAATCACACAATTTCTTCGGATAATGTAAGCGCAATTAATTTTTTTATTCGCACGTCGCCTTACGTTCACATCTCAGTAAATCAACTTTTTGTTCTTTGTTCTGGGATGTATGACGTCCTAGATTAGCAGATGCCATAACTTGTTTTCCTTATCAAAATATATTTTTAAAGTAAAATATTTTTATTATGTAATTTTTTTCGAGCCTACGCATGTATGTTTGTTTGTTCATGAGACATTTAAAGGGGGAGAACACGGACATTCCTACAAGTGAGGTGAGGGGATTGTTGGCAACCGTCACGTATTTTTTCTGCAACGGTGCAGACGGTTAGAACAGATTAAAATATGCAAACTAAAGCTGGCAGTAAAAGTAATCTCGCCTTTCAGTTTAAATCACATTAGGAAGCCGTAGAATTACAAGGCAATAAATACGTAGTAAACTGCTTGGCTAATTATACTTCCGATATTGTTTTATTATTATCGGCCAGGTGGTAGAACTAATGTAGTTCGACCGGGGAAGTACCACCGCCACACCTATTTCTAGCGTGAAGCAGTTCTTGCGTTTCGGTGGAAGGGTGTGGTTGCCGGCTCACTTTTATATGAGGCGAACATCTCATTCCTCGGGAGTGGCAACGCATCTGTGGTCGACTTCATATTATAGAACCCCTGTTCTATATGAGGTTGCTTACAAATGTCCATGTGTTGCAGTAACCACTTACTATCAGGTGGGCTGCTTGCTTGTTTGCTATATCATATGCCATTTGTATATTTTCTTGCAATTTTCATAGAAGTTGGTACGGAACTCTTTGTGCAGGAGTCCGACTCCCACTTGGCCGGTTTTATTCTTAACATGTTTTAACATGAATTCCAAGTAACTTAGAAAAGTAATTACTCCACTCGCATTAAACTAAAGAACGCGATAAAGTCTTAGATATTTTTTCAAACACAAAAGTATCGAACGAGTTACAATGTAATTATAATTGGTGCAATAAATCTTCACTGTATGATGTCTTCCTATTAATCGAATATGCCTATCACGAATGTAATTTTACTAGGCACGACAGAATGTGGTAAAAATTCTAATAATTTTAGTTCAGCGCATCTTTTTTAGCGATTTCACTGAAAACATCCAATTATACAGAATAACACTGAATGAGATTGAAATAAGTCAAAAAAATTACAAGTTATATTTGAAAACTTTGAATAGCACTGGCGTGGAAATATGTAAATGTGTTTAAACAAACATAGCTTAGTCCGTTTCTTCTCGTCCGTTCCAAATTTATTGTAAGCAGTTAAAAAACATCTAGTCTAGAAAAAAAGTCTAGTATATATTTCGAACGCGCAGTGGGTCCCGGGTTCGATTCCCGGCCAGACAGGCATTTGAATGATGAGTTTAGATTTCTGTTCTGGGTCTGGGTGTATGTGTATTCGTCTTTGTGTGTCCATGGCACCCACGAGACAGGAGAAAATCCTAGTGTAAGGTTATGAGTATAAAAAGCGTCATCCTAGCGTCGAACCTCTAATCAAACACCTGTTATAATAACTTTACTGGCTCTTATATTTTAAAATAGTTGTAAACTTTGAATATCAATAGCAATAAAAAAATGTTATAAAACATTCTATGCTACAATTTAAAAACTTATGATATCGCAAAAATAGCGCTCCGTTTCGTGATTTTTTTAATTATAGGTATATTCAAAAATCAAATACATGGACATATTGTCACTAGATGGCGTTGTGTCACTATTCTGTCAATTTGCCCGCCATTAGGGTAAATTAAATATGAACTATAATATGAGCCTATAACTTTAAAAATATTCGGAAATTCCGCTTCTTAGCCGGATTACTAGTAAAACGTGTTTGTTATCTGAATACCTGTCGTGAATGGGCGGTTAAGGTCAAAAGGTTGGTAGTTTCTTCCCAAAATAGCTTGTCAAGTGGATCTCGAAGCGTCGAAATTCCGTTATTAACCGTTATAAGTTCAAAATTCGAAGAGAATGTTTTTTAAAGTATCGGATAGTGATGTGCTCGGTGTTTATTTCTTTTTACCGCTGACTACCCTAAGCTTAGGCTTAGCTCAGCCAAAACTTAACACTTACAAATTGTATGAAGACGACGAAACTAATGAAATAAAGTTCAAGGTCGGATTATTATTATGGTCCTCCACTTTAAACAAAATAATATATCGCCAATTATTATCCGGACCCCTACTTCCCCTCCCCCCGTTATATTCGTTTAAAGCGCTCGCCGTGGTGTTTTAGTAGTGACATCTGAAGTTCGGTTTCGGTTTTGGCCAGTTTCGGCCAAAAAAGTCTTGTTTCGGCCTTAGTTGCGGTTTCGGCCGAGAAAGCGTCGAAACTTTCGGCCGGACCGAAACACGAGTTTCCGTGATTTTTCGTGCGTCGTTCTAACTGAAGTTGTTTTTTTTTAAGTTTACTTCAAAGAGTAAGTTTTTAATTTAATATATTTATTTAATTTATACATTCATGATATGAAAAAAAATTGTTACATACTTTAGTGATTTTATTATTATTTTATTTAATACTATTCAATTTTCTTTATTTATATGAAAAAAAATAACATACAGTACATATCAGTTTCTAATAGTAATTTAAAGTATGTGTCCGTAAGTAACCGAGAGCCAGGCCGAAAATTTTATATTGGTTTCGGCTGAAAAACCAGTTTCAGACGGACACTAGTTTTTACCAATTACTTTACCAAATACCAAAAAATAGCAATTTTACAATTATCCATTTATGGTTATCGTGGTTATACCATTATTTATAAGAAATATTTTTATTATATGATGTAACAAAAAATTAACAGTTTTGAATTTTTTCCATTTTCTGTGCTATAAGACGGTACTTCAGACCAAATTTCAAGATTCTGAGTTCACAGGAAGTACCCCGTAGGTTTTGATTCCCTTGCGAGTTTCGAAAATTTGCGGCATAAACGGCGATCTCTTTTGATTGCGATGACTTAGAAGTTTGATTTTTTTCACAGCTCCTAGAGACGGTAGACCTCAGTATTTGATATAAATTTCAAGTTTTAAAAGGTTCTTGACAGACAGACGGACGGACAACGCAGTATCTTATCCGTTTTTTCCTTTCGAAGGATGGAACCCTAAAAATAAATAGGTATAAAAACCACTTGAAATACGCTAAAATGAAATCATCAAACACCTAAATAGGTACTTATCACGTACTTATAAATTACTTTAAACTTTAGTTGAACGACGGCGCGTCATGGCGTCATTATTCTTAAGTACATAGATAATTAAATAAAATTAAATTTGCATAAGTTGTAATATAATTCAGCACGTAAATACGTATTTTATTTGACCAGCTTTTTCACGCGGATTCACCCACTTAAGACATTTACCATGATTAAGTTTCCTATGCCAACGCATCTACAGCATAGGATCTAGATCTTAGACCATAAACTGTTAGTATGCTAAAGATAATCCTAATACAATCTGTACTTTTCGCGCGTAAAACGGAAATTAATATCCATTCATCCTTACAATATTTAAGGTTATTAATAAATTACGTCACACGTTTAGTGGGAGAGAGGGGCTGAATTTAATAAAAAAAAATCTTGACTAAGATTGCAAAATATGTGAAAATTTCGCCTTTACAATATTATAATACTACTACATTTAGACTGATGTTCAGCCAGAAAAAACAATGATTTGACGGTCATTTAGTGCAACATCGACATAATCGCTTAACATTACTTATATTAATTGTTTCAAGTACGAAGTTACAGATATATTGTAGTTATTTTGGATTATCCGGTTTTTAAGGTATTGAAAAAAGTGTAAACTAAATAAAAAAATCGCCGCAACTATCCGAAATTATTAGACATTTTTATCCGATTCATTTACGGTTTCGAACTTTTTTAAATTTTGGATATTCATAGCTTTGGTTACGATAGCGGAGCTCTATAACATCCCTTATCTCGAAACCTGCACTAGTCGAGTTTTCTATATTCTAAAACGGCAACAAAATCACACTATTCATACATCAGCATCCATTCAAACTTCTGAGTTCCACAGCTAGCTTCAATTGAAAACATTCACAAAATTTCATTGAAATTGCGAAAATTTGCGTGAACGAAGAGAAAGACACGTGACATAGTTGAATAACTTTTTTTATATCAAAATCTGGTTCTATATAGTTTTGCCGCGCATTTGGTCGCGGTATAGATTTCCATTGTGATAAATATTAAAAAAAAAGAATTCCAGTTCTAAGTTTGATATTACCACTTTGTATACTAAAATTGTCACGTACTCGTCTAAGAAAGTGTGCATAAAACGATATGAATGTACGATAAGACGACAACCATGTCATAAATATAACTGCGAAAATATATATATTTTTTAATTTAGAATGACTTTTACGGTTTTGGCCTAGCGCTTTTAAAACTTAGTTCATTAACCATATAATATAATAAATTAAGTATGTCATAGACAATTTTTTTTACAAGACAAAGGCATTTTATATTAATGACGACGATACGATACTTTCGTCATTTCAGTTAAGGGGAAGCCCTACGCTTACATTTTAAAGTCTTAGTTCCGGCTCATTCGTATGACTTCATTATTTTAATATAAGGTCAATTTAAAAGTTAACGCGTATATGCTAAATATTAAGATTTGATCATAAAACGCTTAAAAACTGGCACATGAATATAACATCTATATTCGTACGAATATATTTTAAGCAAAATCATCTCGCTAACAGGTACTTTCAAGTTTTCAAGTGGTCCAACTCTCACTCGTTCCAACTTAGCCGCAGGCGAAAAAACCAACGGCGTTCCGGAGTTGGGTAAAAATAATAATATAATGACTGACTCCACTTACCTTTGCGCGATTTCCAATACAATTTCCTGAAGTAATATGCAGCAGCGGCCAAAATTAAAGCCGCTATGAAAGCACCTATTGCAGCCCCTGCGACGCTGCCAGCACCAAAACAACTCTCTTGCGCTTGACCAAAAACGTACGGCAATAAAACCGTCACCAAAAACAACCTTAATAAAACACCCATTTTTAATCTACGACACTAAAACATCACTATGGCACAAAACGTTTGTCGAATTAATAATAGCAATCACATTCCTAAAATTTGAATAGAGAATTCAAATAGTGTTGCAAGTTTTAAACTTTAACGAAGGCACAGACGTGCGCCGCATCAGCCAGCGCAGTCAACTATGCCGAACGAAACGCAGCCTTCGTACGGTGTAGCGCTTAATCCGCTGATAAATAAGTGCTAACAATCTCCAAGTTAATGTTAAGCAACGTCTCTCAACTATAAAAATGTAAATCAAAAGCTGGAATGTATATATGTATGGATGAGAGAAAATATGTGACTTATTCAAATATCGTAAAGTTGTTAAGAATAAAATTCGCGGATATTTATTGATTAACGTAAGTTTTTTTTTTCTTTTATAAAAGCTAGACATATTTATACAAAATAAATTCGTTTTCTATCCCTAATATACGTACTTTTTTAGTATTTTTTTCTTCTTACGTTTTATTATTTTGTTCATAAGATAAATATATTTAAAATAAAACAGCAGAATACAACACAACTATAAGTATATAAAAAAAAACATTATATAAAGACTCTACTTAAAAATGAAAACATATTTGTCATGTATCATGTTCTTCATACTTATATTTACAATAAATCAAGCGCTTTAATCGCTCGCTGGTTGCGAGGTATGTGATTGTGGGGCGAGGAGCGTGTGTGGAAAACGTGTTTAGACTGCAAAATGTGCGTTTTGACGGCAGTAGTTGTTATTGCAAACTATAATTACCTATTTAATTTTATTCATCATTAAAGGTATTTTTTTAAACATCACAATTTATAACTTTTTTATAGATTTCTTATAATTGATTTAAATTGGACCATTGGGACGCCTAGTCATTAGGAAGTGGAACTCTTAACACGTATACGTTCTAATGACGACGACCCGCGTGGCGGAGCGGTCACCATGCCGGTCTGACGCGCAGTGGGTCCCGGGTTCGATTCCCGGCCAGACAGAAATATGAATGATGAG
>DWNE01004988.1:0-14500 GCA_018249875.1 Cecropterus toxeus | reverse complement strand
AGAGCGGGGCATGAGACGGGACCGGGGAGGGAGACCGCATTCCTCTCGTTCGTCTAGTTAGCGTGGTCGACTAGTACATCGTGTGTACAATCTGCGCTTGAAGCCATGATATCGAATCGAAGACATGAGTGTGAGAGCTCTCTTAGATGCAGTATTACAATTTAAATATCGAAATAACAAAAATATTCCAAAACAAGCTAGGAAACTACAAAAAATATTAATTTAAAAAGGGATTTGGTCATGGCTTTAATAATTGCGGAAATAAACTCGATAGTTTGGTCCATATTAGGCAAAACTGTTAGGATTGAAGGATTTCAAGTATAGGTTTGTAGGAGTTGAGATATTCTATAAAATTTTAGAAAAAACTATTACTATTTTCTACTGTTCCAAATCACCTTTCTAAAATTGATTAACGATTTAAATTTATTATTTAACGAATTCTAGCTATTACTAAATACATGTCGCGTAATATTAAACTAAGCGTTTTATTGTAATTCGTCATTAGTGTAAAAAGCTCAAAGCCACTATTATAACAGAAAAACAATGGACGGGCGTAATATTATAACAATGGATTTTTGTGCTGTATATTTAAATGATTTTTTTTCTATAGATGATGGGGGTGGTCTAGGAAATATGTCAAGTTAATTTGTTGCTTAAAAAGTAGACTCGGCAGATTTATTATAAATAAATACGAATCAAGTTTATTTCCATGGTCGAAATGTTGCGTTTTTATGCTCGTATACGTATTAGTGGGATACAAAAATAAAGTAGTTTTATGTATCTCTTAATAGAGATACATAAAACTACTTTATTTATTTTTAAATATATCGTTGTAAAACTGTTTTAAAATAGCTCATTCTTACTAATGTAAGAATGAGCTATTTTAAAACAGTTTTACAACGATATATTTATAAATACAAAAGAGAAACATATGAATTTAATGTAAGCAGTAATACGACTAAAGCTTTATATTATTTTACTTTAATATAGATCGTGTCTGATTTCTTAATTAGAAAAAAAATACTTGCAAAATATGTAAACAGTAACAATGCAATATCTTTACAAAAGACTGAAGATTGGCTCGATTAAGCTATTCAGTAATTTTATTTTGACTTCGCTTGTGCTACGCTATTTGTCTACGAAACAGTCCAGTGCTACGAGAATGCTACGCTTCTACAGAGTCTTCGCTTAACATATTTCGTAGACGTCCCCAAAATAAAGCAATCTCAAATTATTTTCTACCCATCCGCTACCAAACAAAACAATATCCAATCCATTTAGAAATCTATTCTATGGTGAGATATAATTCTGAACAAACGCCTAATTAATTACTAACTAACAATAACATTGTTTATTGGTGTTTTAATTTGTGCGAGTCAATTAATCTTACGGCATGCTGCATTATTCGATTTAATTTACTTTAAATAATTTGAGTAATATTGTTTCGTTATACAAATTTGTTTAGTTCCTAAAGATAAAATACTCTTTATATAAACGCTGGGTTTCAGCTCTGATTATCTATGGATCTATGATATGATTGAAAGTTTAATTTTATTATTTAGATGATCATTTAGTTCCCATTAGCAAATTAATATAATATTTAAGGTAGCTCATTGTTTTGTTTTTGATTTTAACAGCTATTACCTAAATGCAAATTCAGAACGCATTGTATATATAACATGTATGTACAAAATTGCATCAAAGCTTAGTTGTAATAATGAGCCTTATTATCATGTATTTATTAGCATTTGAGCACCATACGATTTTTATTTTTGGAATTCCTTAAATGTGCTGTATGTGCAATAGTCAGGAATTAGTGTTAAAATAAAACGAAGTGCCTAATACTTTTTCTATATGAAATTTTAAAACAATATTTTTGTGATCAGCGTTTTAGAAGCTTTGAATATTTGATTGAACATATAATGTAACGATCTAAATGGACCCAATGCAGCAAAACCAGACGTATATTAATATGTAGAATTAATAAATGAAAATGTTTATATTGAGACTACAAATATCTAACTTTTTTACATATTTGTAACGAAAATTCTTTTCCTTCTTTGAAATCTTTTTTTCAATAGGTATATTATGAATCAGAACGAACGGGAAACCTGATTGGGAGTATTTTAAACAATTCCGCTAAAATAAATGGTTGGTAAGCGGCTTCGTCTAAAATGGTTTTCACAAACTTACAATAATTAACATTTCTTATAAATCAACAACGTAAGGTCAATCAGTCGTCGATTTTAAGGCATAACATTATTTACAAGAACAAATTAATTTACAATAGTCTCCGAAGAAGAGAATGCTTAAACAATTACCTAATAAACAGCTTTACAATAGAATAAATTAGCATATCTAATCAAGCTAAGTAAAGCCAAAAACGAATTTATACGAGTAATTAGTTATAGCGTCGAAAGTTGCACAATGATCGATTTTCATTTCATACCCTATTAAATTTATCATTGAAGTCAATAAAAGTTATTGCGACATGGAAGTTCCCAGTTTCTATTGAATACTTTTAATTCTACTAATTTAGGAGCTTGATATTATCGTTTGTTTAAATCTAGAGTTCCTAAAGCTACGTCGATTCGAAATCACAATAATATAGTAAGATCTAACCGTTATATCACCGAGTTACCCGTGCGCTGTGTTTGAACACAATCGATCGATTTGACACTAAGTGTTCGGGGGAGAGCGTGTTGTGATCACGCGGGTTCCGTGGGAGCCTGTTGGGGCCCGTCGACCGTAGATCAGCTGGGTTGTTCGTCGCTCTCGCGGTGAACGAGCACGCGTACGACTGTGGGGGGCGCTGCGGGCGGCGGCGCGGCGTCCGGGGACGCCTCTGTTACGAGGATGCTGACGGCACTACTGGCGTGCGGCGACGGCGTCCGCGCGCGCACGGGCGTCGTCGCCCGCCTAGCTGAGTTCCGACGAGAACTTAGGCGAAGTGAGCCTGGAATTTTGGTTAATTGTGATAATTATTTGGGTAAAATAGCGAAATTGCTGTGTAAGTGACATTTGTGCTAAACGTGATTAGTTTCCTTTGAAGAAGGATACCGTCGGTGAACCACCAGCTCCTTGGAAGAAATTTCGAAGTTTCCTAACTTGTTTGCTTTAGTTTTTAGGTTACTGTTTGTGGAAAAAAGAATGGCACATGCAATGGTGGTTACCGAAGCAGTACATTAAATTAAAATTAAAGTAGCAAAGTATGAAATCTACTTAAATGTAACTCCGCATAGGAACAAAAAATGGGTATAGAAAAGGGACAAAAAAGGGATAAATTACTTACCATTACTGTTTCGCTTAGCGTTTGCCTATAATAAACGTAAAATATATACGATAATTCACACCAAACATCAAGATACCAAATAGGACATGCAGCAATTTATCTACCGCTCATAAGACATGTATTCTATCTTGCCAAGACTTGGTTTAAGACGTGAACAATTAATAAAACGGTATACATAAGCAGTCATGCAAAGCGGCCGGACCTGCACGTTTCCAAAAGGCACATTTGAAACACAAATGCGAAAATAATTTATATAATAATACGGTTACATTCATTTCCTGAAAAAAAAAACAAACGAAATAGATTTAGCGGCAAACGATAGCGTACAGGTATATCGCACAAAACTTCACATAGAATTTCTGAACCAATAATTCATATAATTCATACAAAACCAATAATGGTTTAAAGCTTTTTGCTTACTATTTGTACCAAACGCAAACCAACAAAATTGTTATAATTTCATACTTTCATAAAAAATTAAGGTCTTCTTGTAGCAAAGTCACATATTTATACTTGTTGAAGTATTAAAAAAAAAACAGTATGTGATTACTTGTTACGTTCCAAAATTATGACTAAATCTTCTTCTTTTTGCCACATGTTATTTAATCACCAACTTTTATTCCTTTTCCAAAATTATATTATAGAGAAATGGATTTCGAGGTCATGAACACCTATTTCTCCAACTTTTGTTTCGTGAATTCAATAAAAGACAATTTTCAGATTATCTCAAAAGAAGAAATTGATTAGGACAAATGCGAATTGAAATGTATATAATATCCTTTTAAATGTGAAGTTCCGTGGATACGAAAGGGTACTATCTAATAGAGAAAGAGACACGAAAAGCAAAACATTACATATGAACCTGCGCGTTTCGGGCCAACATCCTCGTCGACGGCGTCCTGGTGCCGGAGGAACAGCGGGAGACCATACGCTGAGCGTCTTCGCGGCGGTAGTGCGTCGGAGCTACTGGCTCCCTGGAAAAGTATTGCAGAATATGGAGTTTCTGTGATGTTCTGTCCAACGCTACGTGGTTGGTATGGACGGTAAACCATGACAGATATGTCTATTTTATATTAATCAGTGTGATGCTGCTTTGTTGTGAAAGAAGCAATAAGGGTAGACGATAATCATCTCATGACCCATAATATGAATACTTTTGTACTAACGTTAGCAGAATACTTGTATAACGAAATAGTTTTCCCGCTAAAAATCCTACTAGTAGGTAATCTTAAGTAGGTAGGTAATTTAGCGTAATTGTTTTATGGTTTGAAGCGAAGACAATATCTTTTTCAATTAACCTGACTAACTCTACATTTAGTTAGTGCTCGTTATTTTCTACATTTAGTTAGTTCTCGTAATTTATGTTAACAGATACCTGGTTTTTAAACACTACAAATCTGTTACACCACAGAGTTGAGAGTGCCAAGAAGCAAAAATAATAAAACTGGTAGATATTATTCGAATTTATGATTACCTGTTCCCCAGGCGTTGCACCTGGCAATAGGAGAAGCGGCAAGTTGAGCCAGGCGCCTCCAAGCTCACTGATGTCGGAGGCGTCGGAAGCCCTCGAGGACTTGCGGCTAGAAGCATGCGAACCTCTTCGCACATGCAACAAGGCACTAAGACGACCACCCCATCCTCCTCCCGGCGACCACTTCGTGCTTTCCTCTTCCTGGGAGGGACTACGATTCTTCCGCCTGAAATTCCCAAATAGACAACTTTTAAAATCCAATAGATATTGCTGACGATCGAGAAAGAGAAGTGAACGCGACGCTTGATACGTGACTCTGTTCTAAGCTAGAACTGTGAAATAACTTGAATAACTTCGAAATAACTCCTCCTCTGTGAAGCAAAGCAAGGTGATCGTGATAAATATTCGGTACATTTACCTATTCTGCACTGGAGCAGCTTGATGAGTTACCTTTTCATAAGAAGGCGAGGCCTTCGCCTTGCTGTGGGATGAACATGCTGTTATTTTTATACCAATTTTTTTAAGTAATCATATTTTAATGTTTCATGAAGCAGGCATCAATGTTAAAAATGATAAATTTTAAATAATTTTATAATGATGCTTTAATGAAATGGGCAATGGACAATATGGACATGTATAAATGTAATTTATGGTAGTAATGAGTTTAATTGTAGATTCACTTGCTCAGCACCTTGTTAAAAACGTGCACAATACAAACAGAGATGGAAATGTGATTTCTTACTTGACATAATCTCTCCATGTCCGCTGTATCAACCGAGCGGCTTTATCCTCTCTCTTCCATATTCTTGTACTAGATACTATTTCTAACTCCTTTCTCGTCGGGAACTGTTTCTTAAACTTAATATCCATTTGTTCTTGCAACTGTCTAAACGTTTCTGTTTCTTCTACATGCCCCAAAACGTGTTTAACCAGAGCATGAAGAATGTCTAAGCAATGGATTTTATTTCCTTTAGCTATTGGAAGATTAAAACTGACAAGTGCTACTGTATTTGGTTTTGATATACCTAATGGGGGGTCTAGAGAAGCTATGAAGTCTGATAATTGAGCAAAACTTATAAATTGAGTTGCATGTGGATCATACCTGGTGAAAAAGAAAAACGGTAGTTAGGAAAAGGTACAAAGATTTACATTATTCAAAAAAAGGCTTGGCATGAATTACTTACTTTGACCACCTAATATAGAACATTTCAAGATCATCTTCCACAATACCAATCTCTTCCTCCTGATGAGCTTGATTGAAATTTTCAAGAATGATAGCAATGTACATGTTGATTACGATCATATAGCTGATGATGATAAAGGAAGTAAAATAGGTAATAGCTAAAAGAGGACTTCCACAGTTTCCATTGCTGTGGCCATGATCACCCAATTCACAATCTGGAGGTTGAATCATTAGTGATTCTAGCACATCGTTCCAACCAGCTGATGTCATCAGGCTAAAACATTAAAATCTTTATAGGAATATTCTTATACTGTTTAAATACTCTGCGACTTTGAAACGGTCCTCACCGAAAAAGTAACTGCATGCTCCTTCCAAATGTTTGAAAATTGACCAGATCATCCAGAGCTCCCTGCTCCTTTACGTGACCAAACACGGACATTCCAATTATTGCATATATAAACGTTATTAACGCGAGCAAGGCACCAATGTTGAAGAGAGCCGGTAGAGATACCACTAGCGCGAATAGCAGTTTCCTAATGCCTTTAGCGGCCTGAAAATTGAAAGCAATAATTTGAGTGTTCAGCGATAATCTACTATCAAAAAGTTAAAAACGATAAATAATAAAAAACAGGAACAGCTAAATTCATAATGTTTATAATGAATAAAAATAATGATTATTATGTACTCATTTCTCATACTCACTTTAATCAGTCTTAAAATCCTCCCTATACGAAACACTCGAACTACTCGTAACAGGGTGGGAGAAATGGGCAAATCTATCATAATATCCTCCATGACTATTCCCAAGATAGATGCTAGCACTAAGAGAAAATCGAAAACATTCCACGGTACCGTGAAATAGTGGTAACGTAGACCTATTATTTTAACTATTGCTTCTGAAATGGGACAAACATGTTTATTAATATATCAAAAAAACTGTAATACTTGATAAAATATTAAAGTAAGATGGAGAAAATATTCTTACCTAAGCCAAAAACCGTAGTAAAAAACGCGTTACTAACTTCTAAGATAAAGAAAACGGAATGCGGTTGGTCGTAATGCTCAATACCCATTGTGAGCATATTTAAGAAAATTAAAACGAATATTGCTATTTCGAACCTACGAGAATTCGATAAGTCGTAGAACATCGCTAGAAACTGATTCCTTGGCCGCTTTATCACTTTCTGAGGCTTCTTTCTGCCTAGTTTCTTCATTGCTGTATAGTAATGTTTCTGGCTCTCTGTCAGAAACATTTCTAATACACCGCCTTCATACTAAAATATAAACCACAATAATATCATTATTATTAACTTGAATAAAAGACAGAAATAATAAATTGCAAAGTATGGTCAATCCTTACCTTTTTCTTGAGCATATTAAAATTATCTATTATTACTCCTATAAATAGATTCAATGTGAAGAATGATCCACAAACTATGAATATCACAAAGTAAATATACGCATAGAGGTTGGCTTCTCTTGCTGGCTGCAAATCCACTCCGCGAGCGTCTACAGCATCAGCCATTACTTCCATCCAACCCTCAAACGTCGCTACTTGAAATAATGCTAAATATGCTATACCAACATGGTCGAACGATATCTTGGAGTTAATCCAAGAGAAATTATTATAATAACACTCCCACTTGTCATTTACTATCTGAAAGTTAATTTTTTGTTATAATTCATAGATTCCAAAATATCATTTTTTGGTGTTGTTGTACAGTTATCTCACCTCTAAAGGTAATAATTCTCCTTCATCGTCGATGCACTTAAAGAACTTCCCTCCGAAGAACTGAACCCCCATTATTGAAAAAATTAACCAAAACACTAAACACACTAGTAACACATTGAAAATACTGGGTATTGCATACATGAGAGCGTTTACGACTATTCTCATGCCTTGCCATCGCGATATAGCACGGAGTGGTCGTAACGCCCTTAACGTCCTTAGAGATCTAAGCACTTTTAAATTTTCATTCTCTTCAATTAACAAACTGAACACGGACACCTAGAAAAAAAATTACACTATTATCTCATGTTCCATATACTCTCACATTTAATTAATAATAGGTATACTTACAAAAACTATAGTAAAATCTAGTAGCGTCCAAAAACTTGTAAAATATCTGAAGAACCCCAATGCTATCCACTTCAGAAACATTTCTATAACGAAGATCATACAAAATCCGAGATTGGTCCAATAAAGTATTTTCTTTAAAGGTATGTTCTTCTCGAGGTGGATATCTTCGAAGCATAGAGTGATGCTGGAAGCGAATATGAGAACTAACACAAACCACTCAAAAGCAGGGGTGTCGACGTAACGAAGAATATATGTTCGTATAAACATCCATTTTTGACCTAATCTAGTCCGAATACAAGCATCCCAACAGGAACAACTGAAACAAAAAAGAAATATATATATATATATATATATAACATAATGTGCTAGGCAGATAAATAAGTACATTATATATCGTATATAATACTAACGTTTTATAGCATTGCCGAGGAAAGCAATCTTGTGGAACTTTGGGCTCCTTTTGCTTTCCAAATCCGGGAAATTTTCCCATCGCGTCAATGTACTGTCCTTTAGAATTCTTCCTTCCACCTACGGTTAATTCATCGACGTACGAAACCAAAGTTTGCCAAGGGTGTTTCATGTCTTCTTCTCCGGGTCTACTTAATGGATCACTGTATAAGATATTCGGAGGCTGCTTTCGGAATTTCTCGGGTGTCGTCCGACTTGATATTTGGGCCATTTCATAATGCTCATTTTCATCTGAAAATAAAAAAATGATATTTACGTATGCAATAATAAATTTATATATATTATATTTTTATAGTTATGTATATATTTTTAAAGTCCAAGTCCAAGATTTGTCCAAGATTATTACCTCTTGAATCTGAAGGCTGAGTGTGATATCCCGAAGACATTTGATTCAACAATCTTTGAGCCTGAACCTGATGTTCTGTTGACGACGTTTCATCCAGATTTTCCTTGGAATCTTCCCGAATACTAGTGATTTTATGTTCAGTGGCTAAATCGCGAACATCTTTCAAAGTTTCTTGACTTCCATGATTAAAATTATTGCTAGCTTGATATAGATGAGGGTATGCAAAATCAGAACCTACGGAAATTGGCCTGAAAAAATTACCGTAATATACTATGAGACCATTCCACTTTTCATTGTGATGTAATTTAAACGGTAAAAAGATATCTAACGTACCTATTTAATGCTTCTTGATAACTATGATTATAAATATTGTCATGGGGGAACAGGATAGTTTCCTGTACGGGTCCTGAAAATCTCTGCTCACTTGGAATTGACACTTTTTGTTCCTTCATAGTGCGATGTTGTATCATAAATTCGTTAACTAGCTCTTCTAATTTAGATTTTTTTTCAGTCTCTTTGCTTTTCGATATAAGGAAACCTTTTTTTCTTACTATAGAACGTATTCTATCGAAACTTTTAGCTAATTTTGAATCTTCTCCTACTTCCTGTAGAAATAAAATAATAAATTAACACTTTTTATATTTCAAACAAATTGTCATGTTTAGTTTCTCAATTTTATAATGTTTTTTTTTATAATTTAATAAAACATCGCTTGGATCGCTCTCCTCTATTACCTTTTTCTATGTTAGACATAAATCACTAGATGAAAAAAGTAGCAATATCCAAAATAATATATTTTAAATATTATGTACCTCCTTCCTATTCTTAAGTTCCTCGCTGTTAAAGCTGTTGAGCAACAAGGCGAGAAAGAGGTTGAGCACCATGAAGTTACCCATAACGAGGGCCGGAAGGAAGATGAAGAAGCAGCTTTCAGCCCCACTGGCCTGTTCAGCTCGCATGCAGTCCCACAGAGGCTCGATCCACTCGCCACACAAGATGCGGAATATCATCATGAACGAGTGGAAGAAGTCGTTGAAGTTCCACCTTCAGTTGGCAACAATAATTTAGAATCGACGAATGTGAAATAATAAAATCTTACGTTTATAGGTAACATTACTATAGGTTTATAATGGGTAGACGCCATAATAGAACACTTTATTACCCATATCCATACAGAAAACCGAAGGCTAGGTATTAGTTAAAGCTAATTAGAGGTGGTGTGCCACCTCTGAATGGAGTAAACAACAGAAACAAGCTTACTTAAATCTACTTTTTATCTTACAGATTACAAGCAGATTTTTTAAAGATTAGACATACCTGGGCACAGGATCCGGGTCAAACTTGTCTGGTGTGTAGGACTTAGAGAACAACTGCATACCGATAACAGCGAATATGTATATAACTATCACTAACACGAATGTCAAATTACCAAGAGCACCTATTGTCGATATTATAATACTCAACAACACTTTCATCGTAGTCCATGATTGAGCTAACTTTAACACACGCAACTGAAATAGAAATATTATTACTTATACAAAAATTGATATTCCGTTTCAAAATCTGAAATGCGTACGTAAAAAGGAACGAATTTCATTTCAATGCCAAAGTTTTGTATTAGGTACAGGAAATTTACTTATACTACTTTTTATGCTTTGATCAAAGTTATTGTTTTATTGAATAATATTTTTTGTCTATCTTATTTTTATTGTTTAGTAGCTGTACCCTACGCGCGTTGCTACGCCAATAAATTATATGAAATTCATTGGAAGGACAGTCTGTCGAAAATTATACCATTACAGAAACCTTCGGGGATTCATGCACAACAACTTTGCTAAAGATCATCACATGATCATGCATGTTTGCGATTCTATAAAGGACATACAGACAAACAGTCATTTTTACATATATAGATAAAACGGTATCCTAAATAACTTACCAAACGCAGGCCTCGTAACACTGATAGGCCATCAACAAGTTCAAATATGAGATCAAGAAGACTAGCTGACACTATAATTAAATCAAATATATTCCATCCACAGGCGAAGAAGTCTTTGCTCATTGCCATCACTTTCATTATACATTCTAAGGTAAATATTGACGTGAAAACCTGAAAGAGTTAAAACTTATAGTAACAATTTATACAAACGCAGTCCGCCAAGCAAAGCAAACAAGCAGTCCATCTGATGGTAAGTGGCTGCTACCACCCATGGACATCTGTAATCAACCCAGATGAGATCAGAGTCTTAACTAAGTTTGGCCACAACTCATTCTGGAGGACTGAGTTGGACAGCCTCGGATAAATATGTATCCCTTACCACTAAAGTGGGACAATTGAGTTGTAACGCAAAGGAATTTAGCATCTTCAAAAACAAATTACATGATTGATAACAGAGGCAAATAAGAAGAAAATTACCTTATTTCCTATATCTAATGCCTGTCTAACATTTTCGCTCATGCCATGATGCTCCAAGGCAAGAAAAAGTGTATTCAGAACTATGCAAGTTGTTATAAACAACTCGAACAAAGGGTCTTTTACAATTCCATACAGACAGTTCTGGAACTGTAGCCAGCCTTCATAATCTATACAGCACGTAACGCAGCATTCGCAGTTCCTGTCCACGAGTTCATCTGTGAGCAATTGTAATCATTAGTAGTGATCTTGATCTGATTAAACACGCAAGCAACGAACACCACAGAGAGAGAAAAAAGGACAATAGAAAAGAAGTAATCAAGGATAGCGAAAGCGTAATAAAGCGTAGATTATTTCAATGCAAAGCTTCTGTCTGTAACTTTACCTAGGCTAGTGTGTCAACGTCATTAGTTTCCAAATTCTTCATGCAATTGAAAGCGGAAAATTGGGACTAAATAGAAAAACGCAGAAAAATGCACGGTAAAAAATTTTTAGGATTGCCAATAGTTAATTTAAATGGAAAACACTGACCAAATTGGAATGCTCAATTTTGTTGATCCCAAATTGAATCGCATAAAAGTTACAAAAAGTTATTAACTGGTAAAAAAACATTATTTTATCATATAAGTATCAAGTGGTCCTGTAAATGAGACTTGAATGCGATTCCTTAGACGATCAGTCGACACCAAATCAACCAATCGCGTAATCACCCTGCAGTCTTCCCGTGAGGAACAGGGGTGGACTGGGGGGCAAAAGCGTTGGCGTCTGTGTTTTACTAACCTGTGAAGTAAGTGCAATTTTGCTCGTAATTGCCCATATGAGATTTGTGCGTGGCTGCCAATAAACTGAGCTCATTAATTTTCGTCGTCTCCGCTTGGGGGAGGTCGGGCGCGCGCTTGTATGGCCAGTCCGCCCCTGACGATATTAATGAGGGTAGAAGCGAAATTGCAACAGTGTCGTATAAGAGTGCCCAATGAGGCGTCACCCCATTGTGACGTGAAGCTAATGGTGAACCTTATCAGCCACTAGACAACCATTTATCGTTAATATAGCACCAAGGATATTCATTGATTGCGTGCTCGTAATGTATCACGCTGATGACATTAAGTGTCTTATAGTAGGTAGTGTCTTTAAGAATATTTTATAAACTAAATAATAAAACAATCTTCTAATTGATATAATATCAACTCTTTAACTTTTTGCATTTAAAACGATTACAGTTTTTTACGTAAATAAAGTATCATAAATTGTATTTTTATAAAATATTCTTATAAATGTGAAATGTTTTTAAACTTTAAACTAAAGAGACAAATGGCTGTTTCTCTGACACTGGCTGCTTACATTTTTACATAATTGATTCTACATCTTGGTAGCATTTAAGTAGGGTTGTGTGCAATTATTACTAAATCTATGGTATATACTAATTAAACCTGTAAAGCTACCGTCAGCTCCGTTTGGTTCAAGCACTTAATTAAGTTTAATATCAAACGGCTTAAAATCTGAGTAAATGTATTAAGGAAAAAATCTTACATAATGCTTCAGAAATCCAAAGAAAATATCATCTCTTTGCAGATGCGAGTTGAAAAAGAGTGACTAATTAGGTTTGAGGTCAAAATATCCAAGAAATAATGAGGTATTAATAGCTACATAGATAAATAATAGTACCTTATAGTAAAGATAAATATTTGCAGTCTGTACACTATTCTGGATGATAATAGAATTGCAAAGGACGCAAGCACTGAAAGTCAGAAGTACCTAAGGGAATGTCCTATGTGTTCGTAAGAGTATAGAAAAGTGTTTACATGCATGTTATTTGCATATCAATTATCTTACATTCATTATAAACTCTAAACTACTCGATGAAAGAAGAAAGATTGGTTGAAAATTGTAGATTGAAAAGCTTTTGACAATCTCAAATACTTTTGTGTTTGCAAAGCATTCATTCTGAAATGGCTGCGTCGTTCGTGTTAGATTTCTTGTGCTCTTCTGTGTCGAAGCCGTGCCAATCATAGAAGATATTTCATGTAACGCAACCAAACTTGGGAATACCATACTTAACTTAGTGTTTCTTTGATTGCATTACATATTAGATAAATAGTGCATTAAGTAACAAAGGCTTTGTTTTACCTAGCACCACGATCTGATTGAGGTAATCTGGATTAAGCGGATATCTCTCTTGAATGCTGCTCTTCTCACCGTTTTTTGGTTTCTCTACCTGCGTTTCTACTTTTGAACCATTCTTTTGTTTTGGTTCTTGTTTTTTCTTTTCCTTTTCCTGTAAGATTAAAATGCCAAGATTATCTCAGATTGCTTTTCATAAAGCTTTTCATAAAACTTTTCAACGTGAAAATATATAGTTTCACTGAGTGTTATTAACTGCTGCCTTTGATGCAAATATCAACAGATCTGAATACGTATGCTAGAAATTCGTCAATAAATCTCATGCGGTTTTTTTAATGTAATATTTCATAAGATGGATGTTGATATATTTACAGATTCCTTAACATTTCATTATTATTTTTTTAATATCTTACACATCTCATTGCTTAACGGAACAGTAACTGAAAGTATTATTATTTGATTACAATGTATTTTTTTTTCAAAGACATTTTTTTCATTAAAAAGTTGTGTAAAAATCGAACTTAAGCGAATATTGCTGTATTGTCGGGGAATTTCTAATTTGTATTTTTTGTATTCGTATATATTCTTAGTTGGTACGCCTTTAATAAATAAAATAAAAATTGATTTCATAATAACAACCGTGAATAATGGGTTTTTATAATTATTAATTATATAATTAATACTTCTAGCTAAACTATAAACTGCAGGTCTTAGCATTTTCTTAGCAACCATACTTGTTTTATCAGAGGTAGAGTAGTAGGCGGCGGGTGTGGCTGTGGCGGCGGCGGCGGCATAAGATGGGTTCGACGCGGGTGTGTCGTCGCCTGGTCGTCAGACGTATGCTCCCCGTCATCGTGGTCGTCGACGACCCCCGAGTCGTCTAGTGACGACTCACGGTTGTTACTGTGGTCACTGAGTTGACGACCAGCGACGCTTAATGCACCTCGACCTGGAAGAAGCATTGACTCGTGAGATTCTGTAGTACAAAATATTTATGTGTATTGGACGTAATTTTAATTGGACTACTGTATTACAATTACATTGACGACCATTTGACGACCCGCGTGGCCGAGCGGTTACCATACCGATCTAACGCGCAGTGGGTCCCGGGTTCGATCCCCGGCCA